>JBBMKA010080453.1:0-14464 GCA_037833695.1 Sechiopsis laciniata | reverse complement strand
TGCTTTCCATTTTCTTTTCTTCTTGTTGTGCTTGTGCTTTCTCTTCTAAGCTTTTTAACTCTCCAATTCTATGATTTGTTTTGACCTCAACTTCTTTCTATTTATAGAGAGGAAGACCGTGTTTAATGTTTTCACTTTCTTTTTTTTTTGGTTAAAATATTTTTTGGTTTTTCTTTCCTTCTTATAGTGTGAATATAATTTTATTAGGGTTTGAACTAATAACTGCTTGATTTTAAATTCTTCGAGGTTATATATATATATTATCTACTGCAATTGTCGATAATGTTTGGAAAACGTTATTGTCAGAAATATATATATTTGTTCTTTTAATCTCATAAAAAGTTGTATTATTTATAGCAAATGTGAAACAATATAATGTATTTTTGAAATTATTAAAGCCAATTTGAAGACTCACATGCAGCTGATAAATCTCCTTCTATCCTATGGGTGGAGGATATTATCTCCAAAATTTATTATTGCATCTATAGTATTAAATTAGAAAAATTTTATATAATCTCCAGCTGCATGCGATAAATCTGAGAAGTTTAAGTCTCTATTTTTTTTTAATAAAAGATACTTGTATTAAAGGGAGAAGAAGGGGGAGCAAAAAGTTCAACAATTATAAAAGTGCATGTCAATTTAAAATAATCATAGCAACTGAGTAGTTTTTGAAATAAATATAGTAGTTTTTACCCTATTCATAGGCTAGATGTTTCATTATGGGGTATTTGGACCACCAAGAATAAGAGAGAGAATAGAAATTGGGATGATTTCTTATATTTGGGCCATCGGGAATCATTTCCCCGATAATCATGTTTTCAATAATCGCTTTTTTCATTCTCCTCTAATTACTTTTTATTCTCTTTCCGCAATTTTTCATACATCACATTTTTGTATTCACATCATATTATTATTTTATTTTTCTCATAATCATTACATTTATCTCAAACATAAATAATCATTCTTTTCATAATCATTATCTTCAACTCAAACACAAATAATCATTACATTCATAATCATTCCTCTTCCTATTAATTCTCCTCCTCATTATCATTCTCCCCTTGATCATTACCATTCTTCTTGCTCCAAACACACCTTCCATGATTTTTTTTCTTTTTACTTCTAAGGACTATTTTTTTAACTTTGGTGACAGTTAAAGGATTAAAATTGAATATTTTAAAGTCGAGAGACCAAAATTGGACAAACATTAAAGTTTAGGAACTAAAATTGGACAAATATAAAAATCTAAAGATTAAAATTGGACATTTAAAAGTTAAGGAACCAAAATGGAACAATGATAATAGTCTAAGGACCAAAATAATATTTTAACCTTTAAAATACTATGACAGTCACTTACTTGACTCGGTCGGAGGATTTAGGTTGGGAACTAGTTAATTTTTTATAAATTAAGAGCTAAATATTTTTATGCTCTCTTTCTTTTTTTTTCTTTTTTTTTCTTTTTTTTTTTTTTTGTGCAGGTCTTTAAAGGGAGATGAAAAGGATGACGAAGATGATAACTTATTTTATTTAATATTATTTTTTGCCATCTAACTATTTTTTAATTATGTTTAAAGTTTTTTGCTAAGCCAAAGATTAAAATTGAAAATTAAAATCAAAGTTTAAATACCAAAATGTAATAGAAAAAATAGTTAAAGGCTTAAAATTGGACTTTTAAAAATTAAAAAATTAAAATGAAACAAACATGAGAGCTAAGAGATAATAATATTCTAATCAATAAATAGAAAAGAAATGGATTGAATACAGATAAAAATTTTAGAAAAAAAATTGATGAAAGGTGAAAGAGAGATAAAATAATTTAGGAGGGAGAGAAAATTTATTTAATTTAAATGTCCAATTTTAAACTTTTTTTATATTAAGGAGCCAAATTTGGACATATAAAAGTTGAGGGATCGAAATTAGACAAATAACAAAATCTTGTGATTAAAACTAGATATTTAAAACTCAAGAGATCAAAATAAAATAAACTCCAAAGTCAACAAAAAAGTGTATTTTAACCAAAATATTTTTTTAATAAAATACAAATTTATTTATTTGATTCGCATAATTATGTGGATAGTGAAAAACTTACCAACTTACGTATCCATGTGAGGTTCAAAAGAGTAAAATTTAGATGTTTGTTAGTAAGTATCGTGTCTATATTTACCAACATATAAATTACATATTTATATTTATTTATCTTTAAAGACGTTAAATCAATATTTTCATCAAATATTTCACTTTCTATTAATAAAAAATGGGTAAAACTTGGCTGACGAGTCTATTTTTGTACGGACATCCTATGTGGTAGTTTTATAACCACTTGTTTACTTTAATTATTTATCTTTTTGAAAAATTACTTAAATGACAGTAGATATTTAATTGAATTTTTTCCTCCCTTTTTTATTTATTTATTTATTTCCTTCCTTCTCTCTCCTCCAATCTCCATTTTCTTTCTTTTTTTTTCTTTGTTCACTTCTTCCTTTTCATTCCATTTTCCTTTTTCTTATTTGTACAAATAGTGATAGTGTTGGTTTATATTTATTTTAGTATTTTTATCCTTTTAATTATTTATTCCTTTTAGGATTATATTAAATATTATTTTCTATCTTTTCTTTTTATAATTAAGTAGAATCTTTTCATTTTAGAATTAGGTCATCTTTTACTATTATGATTAAATATTATATTTTTCTTTTATAATTAGGTCATCTCTTGTATCTATTTAAACTCATTGTTAGCTTCATTATCAATAGAAGAATCTAGAAGAATTTGAATTCCATCTTTTATGGTATCATAGCCTCCAATTTTTCCTTTTGATTTGGGTAAACCATACCCTTTCTCTTCTCTTCCTTCACTTTCTTCTTCATCTTCTTCTTCTTTTAGAAAAAAAAAAAATTTTCTCACCTTAAAACCTAGAAAATAAAAATCATCCTCTCTATTCTTCCTCACTTTTTTTTATTCTTCAAAAAAAAAAATCATCCAAATTTTCTCTCTTCAAAGGCGTCAAGGAACCGCTCGCAACCGGAAGAATCATCCTGGTACGCGTCCTAACCAGTATTTCGCAAATTGGCCCTGACCAGTATTCCTAAATTGACCATGACAAGCATTCTCAAATTGGCCCTGACCAGCATTCCCAAATTGGCCCTGGCAGCACTCATCTAATTTGTCACTGACAGTACTCATCCAATTTTTCCTTGGCAGCACTCATCTAATTTGTCCCTGGCAGCACTCATCCAATTTGTCCCCGGCAGCACTCATCCAATTTGTCCCTAGCACCACTCATCCAATTTTTTCTGACAACACTCATCTAATTTGTCTTTGGCAGCACTCATCCAATTGGCCCTAACACCACTCATCATCCCAATTCACATCATCGTCTCAATTGGCGCATCATCATCACAATGACCAACTCTGATAAATTTAACTTCAAGCTTGGCTTGTATTCCATATACAATCCAGCTTGAATGAGAGTGTTGGTTTATGTTTATTTTAGTATTTTTATCATTTTAATTCTTTATTCCTTTTAGGATTAGATCAAATATTATTTTCTATCTTTTCCTTTTATAACTAGGTAGAATATTTTCCTTTTAGGATTAAGTCATATTTTCCTTTTATGATTAGATATTATATTTTTCTTTTATAATTAGGTCATCTATTTAAACTCATTGTTGGGTTCATTATTAAATGAAGAATTTAGAAAAATTTGAATTCCATCTTTCAATGGATAGAATTATAAAGAAAAAAAATAGAAAAAACTTTGTATCCCAAATTACAAAGAGACCAAAGAGAAAGAGAAAGAGAATCCAAATTTTACTTAAAAAAAAAAAAAAAATCCTATTGCAATTCATTCGGAACATCGAAGAAATCATGGTTTTCATGGTGCGATTCTTTCTCGAATTACAGTGCCCTAGAAAACTCAATCTCACCATTGGACGAGTTTCATAACAATCTTGCATTAGAATCGGAATTGAAGATTATAGTGAAGGAATAAATTGGAGAAAGATCATGTTGAGATATGCCTTGAACGAACTAATACCCTCCGATTAGTAGTCGGGGGTCTCGCTGCCTGGTTAGCAAGTGGGGGTGCAGGGGCAAAGCCCCCGTTGCGCAAACACTTTTCGCATTGCCTACAATCGCATTGCACATTGTAGAAATGCAGCAACCCTTTTCGCATTCCGCAACATAAGCGCTTCCGCATTCTGTTGCGCATTCCGCATTCGCTTACGCATCCGCATTCTGTAATAAGGTTTAATGAAAGTGCATATATAAACTCGAATTAAACCTTAGCTGTATTATGACATTCATTCTATAATTCTGTACTCTGTAATTCACCACTCTCAATACAATTGTTCTTCCTCTCTGCCTGTGGACTAACTAACATAACATTAGTGAACTACGTAAATTATCATATTAAATTATCAATCAACTTTTAATTTTATATTTTGTTACTAAACATATTAGTAATATGAATTAAGCAAACAATAATAAATTTTTAAAATTTTGATTAAATTAACCATTGAATAGGCCGCAACTACTTCTCAAATTCTCGCGACGAAGAAGGGAGGGCAAAGAAAGCGTGAACTCGCCTGAAACTTGATCGAGGAGAAGACGAAGTCGCGGCAAGATCGAACTGAACCTCTCAAAGCTGGAGTCGCTCGAGGTCGGAAATACGATCGAAATGAGCAGAAGGGAAGCACAGAGACGATCCGGGTGAACGGCAACGAACCCCTCGGCAGTCGACACGTGGACGGCAGGGAGATGGAGATTGAACGTTTAGCGATGGACGGCTGTGATTGAAGCTGATCCAACGGCTGGAATGAGCCATTCTTATCTCTAGCAACTGGCTACACGCGGCTCTAAAGGAGGGGGAAAGGCTGATTTACGCTCATTTGAGTGGGAAAAGAAATGATGGTTGCTGATTTTGAGGCCAAAACATATATATATATATATATTTTTTTTTTTTTTTTTTTTTTTTTTTTTTTTTTTTTTTTTGAAACCCTATTTCCTTTTAAAGCAATTAAAACCTCTCAAAGAGATTTTAAAGTTAACTAAAAATAGTCGTTTAACTCTTACAATTAAATTCCTTAATTTAAACACATACAAAAGGCTAAGATTTATTTAAAACTAAACCAAATTTATACAAAAATATTTATTGTTTTGAGCTTCGAAAAAAATAAACGATTTAAGGTTGTTTCAAGATTAAATAGGTTTTTAATAAAACACTCAAATATATTAAAAAAAAGAAGAAGTTAGAGTGTTACATTGAAAGTAATTGTTTATTATAAAAAAAATAAATAAACAAGAGATTGTTAATAATCACTCCTCATGTCCAACAAATAAACATACCCTTATATAGTGCACTCTTCTTGATTTTTTGTGTATACACAAACTATTTTCTTAATTTTAGCCAATTATATGAACATCATACTCTTTTTTTTTTTTTTTTTTTTTTTTTTTTTTTTTTTTTCAACCATCTCATTCTCCTTTTTTAAATAGACTAAAATTACAACTTTCTCCAAATGTTTGAAATTAAATTCTAATTTTAAAAAGTAATTATTAATAATATAATATTATATAATATCAATACAATATATTCATTATTAATACAATATTATTATTAATATCAATGCATGTGATTATTATTATTATTTTTTTAAATGATCATATTTATAATTATTTTTTGAATTTGACTAATTTGATAAATTTTCCATTTAGAAATAGTATGAGCTAAAATCTAACAAAGTTCAAATTTATAATTTATTCAATGATTTTTCCGTAACAATTAGCTATTGGATCATTTTCGAAAATAAAAAAAGGAATTGAATGATTTTGCCAAAAACTCACAAAATTTCATGATTAAAGTTCATTTCAGGACTAAATTATAGAAAAGAGAAATGCTTAAGTCCGGTTATCTAAGGTTCCGTTTAATAATCATTTTAATTTTTATTTTAGGTTTTTGAAATGTAAACTAATTTTTAGTCAAGTTTTCTATAATGTGCTCCATTTTTCCTATAATGTATCAATCTTTCTTTGAGAAACTAGGTGAATGCTAACTAAATTTCAAAAACAAAAACAAACTTTTGGAAACTACTTTTTTTTATTTCTAAATTTTGGTTTGATTTCTTAAAATGTAGGTAAGATGTAGATATCCAAGTAAGAAAAAATTTATTGTGAGATAGTTGTTGTAGGCTTCAATTTCAAAAACCAAAACTAAAAACAAAATAATTATCAAACGGGACCAAAACTTTTCTTAGTTTTTAAATAAAAATTAAAGCATGAAAATCAAACCACGAAAGAAAACGTCATAAACATAGAAAACATAGAGAAGATTCCACTAGAGTTCTAGAGTGATGTGTCTAACAAATTGATCACGTACAACTCATAGAGAGGAGTGTGATAAAAGACACACACACTTAATTTATTTTAATACAAATTGAAAAATACAAACACACACACATAGAACTCACAAACAAGACATTATTCATAGAAGATCCGGCACGGCGGAGCTTCAAGCATAGTAGTCGTTGGGTAAGCATTTCCAGCCAGGAAGGCAACCAGCCGCAAGTGGTTTTGCACTCCATAAGATTCTAGCGCAACCCATATACTCCATTTTCTTTTCTTTGTATTCGTTGACTCCATCCGAAACTAGTTGTATCACCTCATCGGCATCGACACCAACACGAGCCGACTCTGCCATAGCAGCCATCAATAACATTCCCACCATTGCAATTTGTTATGATAACGGCAATCAACAACCAATTGAAAAATAAAGAAATCGTAAAAGAAAGAAGAAAACAACACACAAAATTTATGTGGTTCGCTAACGTTGTGTTAGCTAGTCTACAGGTAGAGAGGGGACAAAGTTTTATTAAGGAAAGGAAAAAATATACAGATTACAGAATAAACATCATAATCAACTAGGGTTTACTTCGAGTTTATATATGCACTCTCATTAAATCCTATTACATTATGCATAAGCATAAAACAGAATGCGGATGCGTAAGCGCATACTGAACGCGCAATAGAATGTGAAAGCGCTTACGCTGCACAGTGCGAATGTAGGATGCGCTAAATGAATGTGGATTACATTACTGCAATGCGAAAAGCGTTTACGCAACGGGGGCGTTGCCCCTCCACCCTACTCGTTAACTGGACAACGATCCCCGACTACAAATCGCGGGATATTAATGCGCTCAAGACATATCTCAACACAACCAAAGCAGCTTTTCTTCACTTCATTTCTCCTTCTTTCTGTATAGTATCTTATTTTGCTTTATCTCTTTTTTGCTTCACTACTTTCTTAACTCTCTCTATTTATAAAGCTCCCACTAGGTTTCTTCCAAAAATTATTAGAAATAATATGAATGATTTTTTAAGCTGCTAGCAAATCTAAATTTTAATTTTAAATTATATAAGTGCATTTTTAATTTTTTCCAAATCATAAAAATTAAATTTTAGTTTTTAAAATCATAAAAACTAAACTTTAATTTTCAAATTTAATCAAAATCATTGTTGGTGTATTCACACGAGAAAAAAAAAAATCGATATATCTATAATTTAAAAAATAGTGCATGTGCATTGTCGTCACTGCCACAAATTGTTCCTCTTCTTCAACCTCAATATCTTTAAGATATATTAAAGTCGGAAAAAAGGAGTATTTTATGAAACTAGCAATAAACAAATAATCGAAAAATAAAAGAAAACGTGAAAGAAGAAATAACACAGAAACTTGCGTAGTGTTATGAAAACGAAAATCAACAATCGATCGAAGATAAAGAAAACGCGAGAGAGAAGAAGAAACAACACAAAAATTTACATGGTTCACTAACTTTGTGTTAGCTAGTCCACGGGCAGAGAAATGGCGAAGTTTTATTAAGAAAAGGCAAATTACCAATTACAGAAAGAACATCATAATACGACTAGGGTTTAATTTGAGTTGATATATGCACTCTCATTAAACCCTATTACAGAATGCGTAAGCATTAAACAGAGTACGGATGCGAAAACACATGTCGAACGCATTGCAGTAATGCGAGATGCATTTGTGCGTCGGATGCACTAAGCAAATGCAGATGCATTCACGCAGCGAGACCCCCCCCCCCCACACACACACACACTACTAATCGCAGGGCATTAATGCATTCAAGGCATAACTCAACAAATCTCCACATGGACTTGAACTCTCATTCAGATGCAACAGATTGTACCAACAGTATACCAGATGTATGCCAAATGCATACCATACTAAAATGTTTTCCAGATTCAGATGTATACCAGATTCAGATGAATACCAAAAACATATGTATACCAAGCGCACAACAAACTCATATGCTTCACTCTGCCTTAGATGGTGCCCTAGGGACCTCAGTAACTATAAACGTTCAGCAAGTGCAGACAATGCTGAAACTTGCCATGTAGCACTGCCTTGGTGAACATATTAGCAGGATTATCAGTAGTGCCCTCTTTCAGAACCTTTATCCTTTTCTCATTTCGCAGAAAATGTTATCGCAGGGCATGTAACACTCAAACTATTACAGTACACTACTGCATCATTATGATGTAAACCAATATCACCGACTAGTCCTTTCAACCAGATTCCCTCTTTAGTGGCTTCTGTCAATGGCATATACTTTGCCTCAGTTGTAGACAAAGTCACTGTAAGCTACAAAGTAGCCTTCCAACTCACAATAGAACCACCAAAAGTGAAAACATAACCAGTCATTTATCTTTTATTGTTAACATCCCAGAATAGTCAGAGTCGAAATAATCAGCCACTAAGCATTCCGTCTCATTCCCATAAACAAGACCAACATCAGATATACCTCTAAGGTAACAAAAAATCTTTTCACAGCATGCAGTGTTCTTTTCCAGGTTGGCTCATATACCGACTGACAACACTAACAGCATGGACAAGGTCAGGTCTATTGCAAACCATAACATACATTAAGCTACTAACTTCACTAGCAGAAGGAATACGGGACATATATTCCTTCTTAGCTTTAGATTGTGGTGCGAATTTTGAGGATAACCGAATATTAGCAGCACTTGGGGTATCTATAGGTTTCACTGAGGACATGTCAAACTTTGACAAAATCTTTTGAATGTAACCCATCTGAGACAAGAAGAGTTTCTTCTTTTCTCTTTCCCTATAAATCTCCATACCCAATATTTTCTAAACAGCACCCATATCTTTCATTTCAAACTCAGCACTCAACAGATCTTTCAACCTCTGAATATCAGATTTCAACTTTGCAGTTATGAGCATGTCATCTACATACAGAACGAGATAAATGATCGCACCATCTTTGCACTTGTTGTGATACACACAAAAATCATACGTACTTCTGTTGTAGCCGAGCTCAATCATAAAGTTGTCAAACTTCTTGTACCCCGACCTTAGAGATTACTTCAGTCCATATAAGGAGTACTTCAGCATGCAAGCATAGTCTTCTTTTACAGGACATTGAAATCCCTCTGGTTAGGTCATATAAATCACTTCAACCAACTCTCAATGCAGAAAAGCTGTCTTCACATCTAGTTGCTCAAGTTCTAAATTCTGATGTGCTACCATAGCTAATAGCACCCTCATAGAAGTGTGTCTGACTACTGGTGAGAATATCTCATTATAGTCAACACCTTCCCTCTGAGTGAACCCTTTCGCAACTACACGAGCTTTATACTTTAATCCCTTTGTAGGCAATATTCCTTCCTTTTTCTTGAAGACCCACTTGCAAGTCACAATCTTCTTTTCCTTTGGTCATTTGACTAACTCTCAGGTCTGATTCTTATCTAGAGACTTTATTTCATCACCCATTGCAGCAAGCCACTTTTCTGACTCACTACATGAAACGACTTTTTTATAGGTAGATGGTTCATAAGTGTCCACCTCTTTAACGACCTGCAATGGATAAACAACCATATTATCCTCAAAACCATATCTAACTAGCGCTCGAACACTAGTTCTTCTACCTCTATTAAGAGCTATACTTGGATTTATGATTTCCATACTATAAGATTGATCAGTGGTATTGGTTTTTGTAGCAGTATTTGGCTGATCAAGCAAACCTGACTGATCAGTAGGCATATTTAACTCATCTGTAGCAACATGTTGATCCAATTCTCCACCTTTATGCTGTCATTCATCTTTTTCAGAATTGAATTCCAGCTCCACCTGTTTATTAACACCACTAATTTTCCCTGTAATTGTGGACTGCACAATGGAGTTACATATAGAGTTTCATCAAATGTCACATTCCAGTTGAGGATAACTTTATTCTCAGAAGGAGACCATATTCTGTATCCTTTAACTCCATTACCATAACCTACAAAAACACTCTTTTTGGCTCTAGGCTCCAACTTTCCCTCTCTAACATGATAGTAGACATTACAGCAAAAAACTTTTAACGAAGAGTAATATGCAGGCTTACCACACCATACCTCGTATGGTGTTTTAAAGTTAATACATGTATGAGGCCCACGGTTGATCAGATAGCACGCTGTATTCACTACTTTTGTCTAGAATCTTTTAATTAACCCAACATTAGAGAACATACATCTTGCTCTCTCCAGTAAAGTTCGGTTCATTCGCTCTGCTACCCAATTCTATTGAGGAGTGTGCCTAATATTATGATGTCGAACAATCCCTTCATTTTTGTAGAATTCATTAAATTCTAAACTGAAAAATTCAAGGTCGTTATCCGTTCGAAGTCTCTAGACCTTCTTCTTTATTTGATTTTCCACCAAAACATTCCACTGTCTGAAATTCTTGAAGACTTCAATTTTCTGTTTCATTATGAAAATCCAAGTCATTCTTGAAAAATCATCGATAATGGACAAAAAAATACCTACTACCTCCAACTGATTCAACCCGAAAAGACCTCAACAGTCAGCGTGGATATAATCAAGTGTCCCTTTGGAAACTTGTTGTGGCGATGTTTCTCAAATACACAATGTTCGCAAAATTCTAAATCTCGCACTTTGTGTCCACATAGAAGATCTCTATTCGACAGAATTTGCATACCCCTTTCACTTATGTGACCAAGTCTCATGTGCCATAACTTAGTCACGTCCTCTTTCTGAACTGCAGATGATGCCACTGCAGCAAAACTAGTCAATGTTGAACCTGCCAGAAAATATAAGGTTCCACGTTTTGTACCTTTCAGAACTACCTTTTAATCCTTGCAAACATACATGACTCCACCTTCACCTTTAAAACTGAAACCTTTGTTGTCCAGTGTACTAAGAGATATCAAACTCTTGGTCATTGATGGAACATGTCTTACATCATTCAAAATGTAGAATAACTCGTTGTGCGATCGTATCCTGATTGAGCTAATTCTAACTACCTTGCAGAATGAATTGTTTGTCATTGACACATTACCTCCATCAAACTGTTCATACATTGAAAACCACTTTTGTTCAGACACATATGTACGAAACACCTGAATCGAGGACCCATACACCTTTAGAATAAGTGTGATCATTTGCAGCTAGGGTCAGATCTTCTTCTGAGCTGCCATCAACCTCTACTACGGCTGCTGAATCTTCTTTTTTATCAGGTCTATAACTATTACTGCGAGGACAATCACGCTTCCAATGTCCCCTTTTCTTGCAGTAAGCACAGTGTTGTTTGCCCTGGAATTATATTTTTTTTAAGCCTCTAGATTTTGGGGTGGATTCCTTTGGCTTTTTCTTTCCAAACTTTTGACCTATGCTCCTTGTTGCAACCAAACCAGACGCTCTACCTTCTGTTGTACTAGCAACCCTATGACGGTCCTCTCTAGTAAGTAGAGCATTCTTAACTTCATCTAGAGACATCGTATCCTTGCCAGAGATAAACGAATCGACGGAATTCTTATACGACAGCGGCAAAGAAACCAATAGAATTAAAGCGGGATCTTCATCATCCATCTTAACCTCAATATTACACAGATCCATTAATATTGTGTTTAACCTATCTAGATGATCTTTCAAAAGCGTACCTTCCGACATACGAAGGCTGAATATCCATTGCTTCAAAAGCAACTTCTTGGTCAAAGACTTCGTCATATACAGACTCTTGAGCTACAACCACAAACTGGCTTCCTCTACTTGATCTTTGACTTCGGCGATGACTTCGTCAGCAAGACAAAGGATGATCGTTGAATGCGTCTTTTCTTCGAGGCTCATCAACTCTTAATCTTCGTCCAGTTTCGCATCCTTCCACTTGGAGGTAAGAGACTTCCACATACCCTACTGCTATAACAGAGAGCGCATTTTAATCTGCCATAGATTGAAACTGCTCCCTCCAGTAAACTTTTCGACTTTCACTTTAACGTCAGACATCTTCGAATCAATTGATGAAAAATAATTGCAGAAATTCGAACCCTAGGCTCTGATACCAGATTGTTATGAAAATGCCAATCAACAATCGATCGAAGATAAAAAAAAAAAAAAAAAAAAAAAAAGATGCGAGAAACAACATAGAAATTTACGTGATTCATTAAAGTTGTGTTAGCTAGTCCACGGGTAGAGAGGGAGCGAAGTTTTATGAAGAAGAGGCGAATTACATATTACATAATGAACATCATAATACGGCTAGGGTTTAACTTGAGTTTATATATGCACTCTCATTAATTCCTATTACAGAATGCGTAAGCATTAAACATAATGTGGATGCGAAAACACATACTGAATGCATTGCGGCAATGCGAGATGCGTTTGCGCACGGGATATGCTATGCGAATGTAGATGCATTCACGCAGCGAGACCTCCGACTACTAATCGCAAGACATTAATGCGTTCAAGGCATAACTCAACACGTAGTTCACTAACATTGTGTTAGCTACTTCACATATATAGATGACACAATTTTATTAAGGAAATGTCGAAAATATAGAATGAACATTATAGAGGCTATGGTCTAATTTGAGTTTATATAGTATATTCTCATTAAATCTTATTACAGATAAAGCTCAATTACATAATAATAAAAATCATATGCGAAATAGAAATAGCAAAACGAATTTCGTTTAGATTTCGAAGGCGTTGCTCCTGAATCCCCACTTATTGATCGAGCAGCAAAACCCTAATTAAATAATCGTAGGACATTTAATCGTTCAAGACATATCTCAACAGAGTATATATATATATCTTACCAAATAAAAATTATACTTTTTTTCACCTCATTGTCTTTACGTTTTCCACTTTATCAAATATACCTTGCCGTCACTGCTACTAACGGGAGAAGACGATGGTATTATTAAAAAATTAAGTTAATTTAAAAAGAAGAGAATGGGCCGAATAGAATAGATTTGTGATATAAAAAAAGTTATGTTTTTAAATTTTAATTTCCAAATATTATTAAATTCAGAAGAAAAAAATATAATATCAATGGCCACCTTTTCAGAAAAAAAAAAAAAAAAAAAGAAAAAAAAAAGTAGACAATAGTTCCCACGAGCTCCGATGAGTAAATCTCAATCCTCTCTAGAAACAACGGTTGTCTTGGTCAATTTTATTTAACCTAAAGTAATATTCATTTCTTTTTCTTTAAAAAAAAATTATTGAAAGGATGGGTACATGTTAATTTTATTGTATCGTGGGAATTTAATTCAACTTCATGGCATTGATAATGATATAATATTTTTTATAATTTTTAAAATTGAGATTGTTTGCTTTAAATTTGTCTACAAATTATTTCAACTATCCTAAAGAAATATTTTAATTTTCAAATCATATTTGAGAATTGAGTATATCATACATATTGTTAAATTTGAAATTAATAGATAAAAAATAGTAGTAACGGATAAAAGTTGATGCAATCAATTTCTTTCTTTCTTTTTTTTTTTCTAAAAAGAAATCGTTCAAATTGCTGTCAATAATTCAAAAGCGCCGATTTTCTCCCTTCTTTTCAACATGGAAGAAATATTTAGGTCATGTTTGAAAATCACCTAAATATTAATGTACATTAATATTTCTTAATGGAACACATTTTATTTTTCTTTATTTTATATTTTTAATCTTTTGGGTTTAAAATCAAATAGAATGTGGCCTAATATGGTTACATAAGTGGACATTATTTTCTTGGTTATGCTCAAACACACCTAAATATTCCTCTTAACATGTAAGTGTTTGGAGGAAGAGTTAGCTTGAAGAGTTATTTTAAAGAATTATTTGAGTAGTTAAAAATTTAGAGTTGTAGCTAAGAATTAGTTTGGATGTAATTTTTTGTAGAAGAGTTAAAAATAATCACTTGTTTGCATGTAATTTAAACTAAATTGTTATTTTGAATAGTTAAAAAAAATAATAATTAAAAATAAGGGGTTAAAAATGAGTTATTTTGAAAATTAAGAAATAAATAGGGAAATTACCGTAGGCAGCAGATTTTGGTTGTTGTATTACATTTATAGCAGATTTTCCAAAATAATTCATTTGTAGCAAATTTTGGGGCGTTGTTTTTTTACTTTCCAATTTTGCCCTTCCCTCTTCT
>JBBMKA010080442.1:0-14466 GCA_037833695.1 Sechiopsis laciniata | reverse complement strand
AAATTTCATGGGAAGAATTGGCAAAGAGATTCCTGTTAAAATACTTTCCGCCCAAAAAAATGATGCAGCTGCGAGACAAAATCGTATTGTTTCGCCAAGGCGCAAGCGAGTCTATCGCTGAAGCCTGGGATCGCTTTAAGATGATCCAACGAAAATGCCCACATAATGGACTCCCATGCTGTGTTCAATTTGTTCTGTTTTGCTAGCATGATTGTTCATGTTTCCACATGTTAGTGCCATGCTAGGTTTGTTCTTCCAGCATGCTTTGATTCCTGTTTAAGCATGTAATACCATGATAGGGTTATATGTTGTTGAGCATCTTTGATTGTTAGGGAACGTGATCGAGTATTCTTAGATAGAACTTGTTAGGTTGTCATCATCTAGAGGCTGAGAATGGACATAAAGTAATCTGTCCCTATAAGTCGGGACCAGCGAGGATAGGATCCCGCCCCCAGTAGCCAGGTGTGTTTTAGCTCACCACATCGGCATAAGCCTAGTCTGTAGCCTTTTAGAGCGGAACCCTTCCAATGGTGCAAGCCTGCCTTGGCCGGTCCTTAGCTTCAGGCTTCGGTGGTAATCAGGCTGCTACAGTTGAGTGTCGAGGGCCTCGCACTACTGTAGATTAGTGACACTGCTTCCGAGTCTTTAGGCATGCGTACCTAGACCAACATAGTTTATCCCTAGGCCCCCACATTTATGCGGTTTGCAGCAGCATGCAGTGTGCGTAGACACGCGTTAGGCGCTGTGAGGAGAGCTCCCTCGGGCTAATGTTCGTGAGTACACCATTTCCTTTCCAAGTTTAGAGCCAGACACCGGGTACTCTCTTGGATGTCCCAGGACCAGTTTGGAGAGCTGGTCAGGACCAGCTTTTGAGTTGGTCACTTGGTCGAGGGTATGAGACCTTCGAGGATATCTGTTTGGGATCAGCTTTTGAGTTGATCATTTGGCCAAGGGTATGAGACCTTCGAGGATATCTGTTTGGGATCAACTTTTGAGTTGGTCATTTGGTCGAGGGTATGAGACCTTCGAAGATATCTATTTGGGATCAGCTTTTGAATTGGTCATGTGGCCGAGGGTATGAGACCTTCGAGGATATCTGTTCAGAATCAGTTATTGAGCTGATTACTAGGCCGGAAGTAAGAGACTTCCGATGACTTAGAAGTTGTATTGACAACTCATCTCATGGATTCTGTGTTGGTAACTGTGTGCATGTATACTTGGATGCTAGATGATATGTTGTTTCATACTGTACCCTAGTTGGGGATTCTTACTGAGTGCCTTTGTACTCACCCTTATTTTCTGTGGTTTTCCACCAAGTATCTTCGGACAGAACCGAAACGACTAGCGGAGGAGCTGTCTGATCATGGAAGCTGCTGGCGTTACTCTGTTTATGCCTTTTATTTGTTTATTCAGTATGTAGTTGGACACGGAGTCCATAGGAGGATTTTTCATATTGTGGTTTAAAACTGTTTATGGATTTTTTAATAAAATTACTGGCCAGGAACTTGTTTTGTTTTAATAGGTTTATGTTTGGATGATTTTAATTTCAAGGAGTTTTATTTGCATAAGTTGTTCATACTATTTTAAATGCTTTTACATACATGCATATTGAGTAAGAACCAGGTTTAGGACTATTTTAGAGTCAGATTCTTACAATAAGTCTCCCTTTGAGTTGTTGTATAATACCTTCCCTGACTACCAAAATCTATGTAAGTACGCGACCCAAACAAGGGTCTCAACTTAGGTCCTTACCCTAATGCATGTAGTTAAATTGACAAGAGCGAAAATACAAAGGGCATGTGAAGGAAATAAAATTCTTTTAAATTTAGAAGTCCAAGTAAATAATGTGGAAATTATTAAAAGTTCGGGTACCTAAAACGAATAACAGAAATCCAAGAAAAAATAATAACATTTCATGCCTTAACAAGTTCATGCAGAAGGATAAACCATAAATAAATAAAGACTCAAGAAAATAAATGCAGCAAGCCCATGGTCAATCCAGCTCGATCATCCATCTTGGTAAAGCCCATGAATACCTGTGGAAACCCATAGAAGAAAAGGGGTGAGTTGTTAAACTTAGTGAGATCCCTAGCTCGAGATCTTTTAAGCATAAACTAGAACATTCAAATCAAACATCGATACAATGAAGGGGTTCAATGACCTATGCTCCTATGAGCTATCTAAGGTCAATGCCAAAGACCAAAATACCCTCTAGGGTCCTTTGACTCACTTGGCAAACTGGAATTCCTATATCAGGAAGAATGTCATGTCCGAGCAGGTAACCTGATGGCCCTCAGGACTCACACTCTCGCAGTGAACTGGTTATGCAAATACTAAACACAATGAGATATTTCCTACGCACTCCCAAGACCATGATAAGGATCCTAGGATACTGACGGAAGAACTTTGGTAAGGGGAGTACTCTAGTCGGCCGACCAGTCTCGAGCCCTAACTACGAGTGGGATAAAAGGAGTACTCTAGGGACTCGAACATCACCTCTATCTGATACTTGTACCCGAGCCACGTCTGTCTTCGGTACCGACACGTGCTATAAACAAACAAGTCCCCTTTGGAACACTAAGGCAAATTACTTTGGGTTGCAACTAGTCCCCATTGGGATAACAATAGTAACTAAACTACAATTAATTCACATGCTCATTGTAGTAAATAGGATTCTACATACTCAGATAAACCCAAAAGTCTACCACAATTATAGTACATCATAACATGCTTCAGAACCATTCAATTAATCATATCAAGACATTTTAATTCGACTACCCTAGGCATGCTTATTAACAACCACAAGAATGAGCTAACGATATGAATGCCTCACCTTGGCCGAAATCCACATAATCTACTAAAGAATCTCTTTCGAACCACTCTTAAAAGCCTTTACTGAGTTTTCGGGCCTATAGAACACAAACGAGTCATAATTAGCACCTTAGACTATAAAAAATGGACTTAGAGCATCGAAATTACCCAAAGATGACTATTTAGAAAATTTGGTGGCTACTATCAACGGTGGTCAATCGGTGGTCAATAACGGTTAACGGCAGACAGGCTCAAAACCAGGTTAGACGCGAGGCTCGGGAGAGTCCTAGAGGCTTGGAAGGTACGCTTCAGTAAGCTCGGGTGGGTTCCTTAGGTTTGGAACACGCGTAAGGCTCGAAGGCTGGTTCGAGGAGATCTTGCGAACCTGCAGGTTCGGACAAGGCTCGGAATCAATCACAAGGCTGCCACGAGTTCAGATAGAGGCTCGGAGGCGAGCAGAGCTCGATGTTGGCTTCAGCAGGATCGTTCGGCTGCTGCGAGGCTTGAAGATGGATCTAACGGTCGGCGCTGCTTTGGTGTGCAGCTCGGAGCGAGGCATGGTTGTATCTTCTTAGAAGGCTTGACTAGGGTTTCCTGCAATTAGAATTTCAGTGGTGTCTTCCCAAAAAAACATGTTCTCAAGCTGAACGTGTTTTCTAAATAGACATGATCGCTGGAGAATTAAAAAAGCTAACCTTTTGATTTGGTGTACGTTTTTTGAGGCAATTTTGACCAATCCAACGCACAATTTTTAGGCAAACTACTAGAAATTTGATTTCAAAGTAGGGATTGAGAATCTGGACCACTCAGGGCACAAAAATCAAGAAAATGGTGAAGAAGAAGGATTCGAGTTTGGGAGAATTTAGAGGCTTTTTAGAGCAATTGGAAAATCTGATTTGCAAAACGGTTAGGGCTGCATTTGAGAGGACAAGGAGTTTAGGGCAAAATCCAGCAGCTATTAATTTACAACAATGTCCCTAGAATTTAATTTACTTAAATAACCAATTTAAAACCAAAAACGACCTTGCCCCTCTCGAAGTAAAACCTCTAGGGTTCTTTCTAAGGCCATTTAAATTAATTAAACCCCTCAAGAAGTGTAAAAAATTCTAAAATATTACCTTATTTACATGGAAGGAAAAGTCCGCGCTGTTACAATCTGAGAGTTGTTTATTGTTGTTGTTATCCTCATTTAAGACCTTGTAACACCCATAAATTGGAATCTCGTACTTCTCCTTGTGTCTTTGTAGGTTATCCTAAAGATTATAAGGGTTATTGATGACTCTAAAATAGAGTCAGATTTTAGCCTAACTTTAGATCATTGTTCGTGCTTATTAATTGAAAATTATTGCGAGTAAAGCGAAACTAGGAATAAAAAGGTGTAATTCGCTAATTTTACGAATTGGGGGAGTAAAATATAAGATATCGATTATTAAGCAGAAAACAAACAAAATAGCACGTTTAGCACGGATTTTGCAGGACTTATGCTGATTTCTATTTTTCAGGGTTAGCACTAATGGGGCAGTGCGACGCTGAGAATCAAGACGCGATTGCGAGTAATTAAAGCTCGGAAGACCAAGGCCATAAGCATTTCAAGGAAATAAGGAAGTAATTATCTGATAGCGAGAAGTTGACTAACCAGATAAATTACAAGACAGATTACTGAAATCACGGGATTCCTGCCTTAGACAAATCAAAACACATTTGGCAAGGATAAAATGAGAAATTATCGCGAAGATTTATTCTTGCCATTCTGGGAGATTCGAAAATTTGATGACCCAACCCTATAAATAGATTGTTGTGTGTAATAAAGAAGGGGGAAGCACAAGGATCACAGGTCTGTTCTTCGGATTCTTTCTTCTGAGAGGAATTTAGAGACACAACCGAGAGACGATAGTTTGTTATTTGTTTTTATTTTATTTCGTCATTAGACTCATTTTACTTCAGTAATACAAATTCTAATATGTTTTCCATGTCGTGTTTTATATTTTCTATCTGTATCATGAACTAGCTTCATTAGAGCAAAACTAGGAGAAAGTGAATCTTAGTAGCATGTTGTAGGAAGAAACTGGAAGGGTTCATTTAAAGCATGTAGATCAGGTACATCAATATGATAGTAAATGTGGACCGGCCATCCACACAAACTAATAGGTTGTAAATCAGAAGAGGAAATAACCTAAGACTACTTTGCATGTTTGATAGGTATTGTTACATCTATAATACTTTGAATCGGAGTTTAGGAATAAACGCTTAACTATCACATACTTAGTGCCAGCTCGTAAATACATCTAGTCGCGGTGGAAGTCAGACTTGATGCTAAACGAAAGAAAAAGCGGAAGTTTGTAAGGCGTAGTATGATAGAGTCCCTTACCGCATGTTTCTTATTTATTGCATTGCTGCTGAATTTCATGAGTATCTTGGTCTAGCCTTATCTTCTCAATACTACTTTATCTCGCTATTTACTTACTTTTATGTTTCAATCACAAACAAACTCAAATCATATTCGTGCAATTTACAATTCAATTCTAAACATCACCTTGGATAGTTTCCAGTCCCTGTGGAGATCGATAATTTACTTATTACTTGCTGCAGACCCGTATACTTGCTTGAAGTACGAACTAATCACACTTAAAGCAGAGTCAGTTATCTTTGTTTTGATATACTCAAGGACAAATTCTATATTTCAAGGAATGTAAATTTTGATGAGCATTGTTGTCCTTTCTCTACTAACAATACAAGTACTAATTTCCTTGTTACTGAACAGTTTCGAGCTCCAGTGTTTATACCTACATCTTTAGAGATTGCAACGTCTATTTTTCCTCCTGCGAATCCTAGTGCGGAACCATCTCTTGAACCTTAAAGTTCTCATGCCCTGCCTTGTTTAGAGCCTTCACATGATACATAGAATGTTGACACTTCTCTAAAGCCTTCACAATCTGCTTCTTTAGGACCCATTAACACCATTCAACATACTTCTGATAGCAATATCCAGCACACATCTGTAGCTCCAGAATCCACTTTTGATCCTTCAATAGACCCACCTTCCTCAAACATTCTAGAAAATCTTCACCCTATCTGCACTCTGGCCAAGTCTTGTATTAGCAAAAGGAAAGTTTTTGTAGCTAACACTACTCCAACACTTCTAGAACCCACTTTCTTTACTCAAGCAAGTAAACTCATTCCTAGGCAAAATGCGATGTAAAATGAATTTAATGCCTCAACTAAAAAAAACACTTGGACTTTTACTTCTCTACCTACAAGGCGTAACCTTATAGGTTGTAAATGGATTTATAAACTTAAGCATAATCCTGATGGAGGCATCGCTCAACACAAGGCATGGCTGGTCGCTAAAGGTTTTCATCAAGAAGAGGGTGTTAACTTCTTTGAAACCTTTAGACTAGTTTTTAAGAAACCAACCATTTGAATAATTCTATCTTTAGTTGCTTCTTTGGGTTGGTCTCTACGTCAATTGGATGTCAAAAATGCTTTTCTACATGGTGATCTTAATGAAGAAGTTTACATGAGTCAACCACAAGGTTTTGTTCACAAATCTTACCCCAATCTTGTTTGTAAGTTAAGCAAGTCTCTCTATGGCCTAAAATAAGCTCTATGAGCTCGGTTCGATTGTTTCACCTCACATATTCATAATTCTGGTTTTATTGCCTCCTTTTGTGACCCCTCATTATTTATTCACACTCCTTCATCTAGTACTTCTCTCACGTCCTTTTTGCCTTCCTGTTCCATTGAAGATGCTCACAATTATAGAAGGATGGTTGAGGCTCTACATTACCTTACGTTCACCCGGTCAGACATTGCTTATTTTATAAATTATGTCCTCAATACATGAATAATCCAACACTTTTACAACTCACTGTGGTCAAGTATATTCTTTGATATGTTCGTGGTAGCCTAGACGGAGGTCTCATTTTCAAACCAGGTTCCTTATCAATTAATGCTTTCTTGGACTCGGATTGGGCTAGTGATGCTGCTGATCCTTGTTTGACAATAGGTTTTGTTGTGTTTCTTGGCCTCAAACCCATATAATAGATGTCTAAAAAGTAGCCTACAGTGTCGAGTAGCTCCATCGAAGCCGAGTATAGAGCTATGGAAGTAACTATTGCTGAGCTATTTTGGATACGTCAGCTTCTTCAAGAACTATATGTTGTTTTTCGAACTCCTCCATGTCTTTTGACTTTGGGCGGAATGCTGAGTTACCTTGTGTGTATTTATTTCACACTAGCGTAAGTATACTTGGTCTGCAGCAAGTAATAAGTAAATTATCGATCTCCATAGGGATTGTGATTTACCAAAAGACGATGTTTAGAAAATGAACAGAAAGTAACGAATAGGTTTGTTTTTATTGGTTTGCTTGCATAAAGTAAAGGAAATAAGAACGTGATATAAATATGTGATTTACGTAAGTAAGGCATGGCTAGCGTACTCATGGAATGCGTTCACAATATTAGAAAGAACTATACGGTAAGGAAAAACTATCATACTTTGCCTAACTAACGCCTGCTTCCGCATTTGTTCTCATTGAGCCCAACTTCTATTGTAACTAAATGTAATGGTAATCGACACAACGTATGCAGTAGTTATGTGTTTATCCCTAAACTCCGATTAAAGTACAAAAGACTTAATACTAACCTACTGAGCATGCAAACTAGCCTTAGGTCATTTCCTCTTCCGATTTACAACCTATTATCTCGTGTGGATGGTCGGTCGACACTTACTATTAAGTTAAAAACCTAGTTAACATACTCTAGTTAATTCCCCCTAGATCTATCTAACACATGTGTAAGCTATTCCATTTTTCCCTAACTTAAGCTTAATGAAATTAGTTCATAGTGCAACTAAGAAACACAGATAACAACATGGAAAATGACATGAATAATAGTATTACGTAAGTGAAAAAATGAGTCTTAAAATGAAAATAACAATGGTGGTGAACTCTCTCGGGTTCCCTCATTTCTAACTCTCTCTTTTTTTCTCTTATTGTCTCCTTCTAAGTCTTCTCGAATTTTCTTAGTTTGGATCGGTAGCTAAATTAGCGCAATTAAATTTTACTGATTGATGGTTGCCAATCTCGTCGTGTGATTTAAGGTATGAATCTCGTGATTTCTTCAGTCTGTCTCATAGCTGTCTGGTAGTCAATAATTGCTCTTCACTTGATTCTTTCCTTATTTCCTTGTGTGTGACTTGGCATTTTTTCCAAACTGCTATCATCGCATGATTTAGCTTCGCATTGCTTCTTTGTTGACTGCATGGTTTGATCGAGTTTTCTGCTTCGCATTAATCATTGTCATTTCACTTGATCCAGTTTTCGCTTCGCATCGTAATTCCTACAAAACTTCTGATTAGCATAAACCATTTCAAAATACACATTGAAAGTAAATATTTAGCATTTTTAGCATTATAATGCATATTTCTCCATTTATTCCTCTAATGCGTCCGCATTAGCCTTTTTCACCTTTTACTCATTATATTCACCTTTTTCGCATTAGATTTTTCTATAATAAGACCAAACAATGATTCTAAAATGTCGTAAATAATGACTCTATTTGAGAGTCATCATTTTCATTATGACAACTAGTCAACTATTCTTCTTGTTAAAAGTCCTGTGTTTTATGGCCGTACGAAGCATGTGGAAGTTGATTTTCATTTTATCCGGGAGAAGGTTGCTTCTGGCAATGTCGTTCTTCAGTCAGTGTCCACACAAGATCATCCTACAGATTTATTGATTAAATCCTTGCCTACACATCGTCTGCATTTTCTCTACTCCAAACTACTGGCTTCCTAGTCTTTCTCCATTAGTTTGCAGGGGCATGCTAGAATATTAGGATATTATTATTCATTCTCTCCTCCTGCTCATATTGTTATTAAATCTTTTATTAAGTTGTTAGGTTTATCTCTATATTTTGGGTATAAATATCCTTATTGTTTCATCAGTAAAATATATAGTTTTATTCTTTCATTAAATCATAGCGTAGGGTCAAGCGCCATATACTGTGACAATAGTTGAATTGCACACAAATTTGCTATATATATATATATATATATACAGAGAGAGAGAGAGAAAAAAAAAATTCAAGGTATATAGAGTTTAGTAATAATTTACATTGTTGAAGATCTCATGTTGAAAAGGTGAGAAGGACTCTTAACATTTATAAGATAGGCAGACATCTTCTCGTTACCAATTGATTTTGAGATAGAATCCTACATTAATCGAATCGCCATTATAACTGATAACCAAGAGATTAGATGTAAGACCCAAAATTTCCAGCTAGATACTTAGGGTAATTGTCGAACATGCATAAATTACTCATTAGATAATGAACTGGGTAAAAGCGACACACAAGGTTGCTTTGTGTGATATTTAGTTCACACTCACGCAAGTATACGCAGTCTACACCAAGTAATAAGTAAATTATCGATTCTCCACAAGAACTATGATCTATCAAGGATGATGTTTCAAGAATAGAACAAAGGTAACAAATGGGTTTATTTGAGATTGGTTTGCTTGCATAAAGTAAAGAGTAATGTAAATATTTATTTGAGAAACAAGGCGCGGCTAAGGTACTTATGGAATGCGTTCACAGTGTTAGAAAGAAATACTCGGTAAGGAAAACTATCATACTTTGCCTAACAAACGTCTGCTTCCGCATTTACTCGCATTAAGCCCAACTTCTGTTGTAACTCAATGTAATAATAATTGGCTCAACATATGCAGCAGTTATGTGCTTATTCCTAAACTCCGATTTAAAGTATAAAAGATTCAATACTAACCTACTGAACATGCAAACTAACCTTAGGCCATTTTCTTATCTGATTTACAACCTATTAGTGCGTATGGATGACCGGTCGACACTTACTATTATTAAGTTGAAACCTAGTTAACATGCTCTGATTTTTTTCTTCCTAGATCTATCTAAAACATGCGTAAGCTATTCCATTTTCTCCTAACTTAGCCTTTAAGAAATTAGTTCATAGTGCAGAAAAGAAACACAGATAACAACATGGAAAATGACATGCTGAAAAAAAGTATTACTAAAATGCAACGAGTCTTAAAATAAAACAGAATGATATAGTGAACTCTCTCGGGTTCGCTCTCTAACAATGGTTGCAATGGTTCCTTCTTATAATCTCCTTCTAGGCCTTCTCGAATCTTCTTGGTTTGGGATCGGTAGCCAAATTAGCGCCATTGAATCTTTTTTATTGATAGTTATCAATCTCGTCGTGTGTTTTAAGGTATGAATCTCGTAATCTCAGTAATTTGTCTCATAGCTGTCTGGTTAGTCAACATTCGCTTATTCACTTGATTCTTTCCTTATTTACTTGTGTGTGACTTGGCATCTTTTTCGAACTGCTACGGTCGCATAATTTAGCTCCACATCATTTTTCACTACTCGCATGGTCTGATTGAATTCTCTATTTCGCATTGATCCTTGCCATTTTGCATAACTTGATTCATCTCTCACTCCGCATCATAATTCCTATAAAACATCTTATTAGCATAAACCATTCCCAAAATACACATTTTAAGTACAATTTCAGCATTTTAGCACGATAATGCATATTTCTTCAATTATTCCTCTAATGCATACGCTAATGCCTTTTTCACCTTTTATTCTTTATTTTTACTTCTTTCACATTAGCTTTTTCTATAATAATACCAAACAATGACTCTAAAATATTATAAATATATGCCCTATTTGAGAGTCATAAGATAATTAGTAAGAAAAACTCGTTTAAAAGGTATTACAAGTGATAAAACAAACCGATGCCTGCAGTATGGAAAGGGATCAGCAAGTCCGTATAAGCAATCCAATTAGTTATATCAGGAAAAGTGTATTACCTATTCATAATCAAATTTAGTGTGTCGTTCCTATCTAGATCCTCATTATTGTAAGCCATAGGTCTTAATTTCTAAGTATTCACTATTAATTTCAAATCAATAAGGTTTTAGGTGAGCGTGACTATTTCAATTAAGCAACCATGTTTAAGTTTTTAATATAACCATCCTTAAGTGTCAATCGATCACATGTTTGTCACTAGAGATGTCCATTTTCCTTACGGTGCGACAACCCACGGGGACCCATCCCTAATGGGGCGGTGAATCCCCGCGAGCCATCCTCGTTTCCTTGTTCCCGCCCCATTTATATTTTATATTTCTTTCATTTTATTGTGAATATTTTCTTTAAAAGTTCAATTAATCATTAAAAGTCAACTATTGTTTTAATAATGATTAAAAGTTAAATATTTGGACAATTTATCAATAATAATAATAATAATAATATTGTTATTATTATTATTATTATTAGATTGAATTAAGATTTGAAAAAAAAAATCAAATGGTGAATAATAATTCCTCGTAGGGAACTCGATCCCCGAAAATCTCCTGTGGGGAGTCCCTGCCCCCATCCCCACAAAATTTAACGGTGGCAGTGATGGGGATTAAAAATAGTGATGAAAATGGGAATGGTAAAGTCATTCTCGTCCCCGTCCCACCCCGTGGACATCTCTATTTGCCACACACTGTTGAAAGAAGGTTAGATTCCTTACCTTAATGCAATAACTAGATTGACTTCACACCACTACAAGAAGTCTTACATGGTCCTTAGGCGCTCGAAGATAAAGACCCACCAGAGATTATTAGATCCGACAAACTCTATAAGTTTAAAGTACATACGAATTAAATTAAACACCTTAGGCAAAGATAATGTAAATTATTGGATTAATTAAATTAAAATAAATCCATTCGAATTTATTTTCTTTCGCTGTGCATTTCATCGTTTTCCAACATAAAGGTGAACAAAAAACATCCAACATTTGAAGTTTTCTAGTTTTCGTACTTAGCAATTTCTTGAAGCAATCTAACTCAAGCATTAGAGTGTTGATGTTTATACAACGATTAATCAATTCTCTTTTGTTTTGTAGGTCGATTCAATTCCTCGAAAATATAAATTTATCATTAATAAAAAATAAGTATCAACAAGAAAATAAAAGAAGAAACCAAAGTAAAATAAACTAAACTAAAAAAGTGAATCAAAATGAAATTTAAATCATGTAATATAAAATTTATATATGAATCTCTCTCCAAACTTTTCTCTCTTCTTGTACCCTCTCTAGGGGAGGGTTTTTGGGCATTTGGCCTCTTATTCAGGAGCCTTATGTGGCTTTTTTTTGGAGTATTCTAAAGGCTCTTTGTGGGAGCCATGAAGCTTTTGAAGGAGCTTGACGGAGCTACGGTCGGAGAAGCGGGGTGTAGATTAGGAGTGGGAGCTAAGCCTTGATTATGTTCCTTTCTTTTTGCTTTATTTCCTGAGTTTCTTTTTTAAGAGATGGGGGTAATGAGGTTTTGACATAATTGGAAAAGGGATGAAAGGCAGTCGAAGATCGAAGGACAAAGGTAAGTGATGACTCAAAACTAAGGAGGTGGAAAAAATGGCTATAGTGATATCCCTTTCAATCTAGGGCCGAAGATGCCCTGTTACAAATTTTTGAGCTGTTGGGAAGGAGATGTTTCGCCCATCCATTCGATCCTTTGAAGATGAAAAGACTGAGAAGTAGAAATCGTTGCTCCTTCTTGCTGGTGAGGATGTCAAAACACGCCAAAGAAGATGATGTTCGAGCAGAAAAGTGTCAGGAATCCAACTTGGAGAGGAGTGGGCTAATGGGATGTATGTCAGATAGGGACTGTTGACAGTTGGCTAGCACATGGCTCAAAGAGCTAACATCTAGTATGCATGCAAAGGTTTGGATGGACAGACTGATGGCCTATCTGGACTGGACCAAATTCGTCTCTTTTGAGTTGATCTAGTTTAGGGCTCAACCAACCGATTCTTATGAACCGATTGGGCCTCCGATTCGGTCTGGTTTTCTCCCTCGTGTTTTTATTGGCTTTTCTTTGGCTAATAGTTTCTTTCGGCTGGGTATTTTGGGATGTCTTTGCTTTTAATTTTTTGGTCTCTCCTTAATTGTAGTTTAAGTTTCAAGTCGCTTCACATGTGTGGTTTCAGATTTTTTCTTGTTGGTTCGTGATATGGTGGAAATGGTCGATAAAGTTGAGTCTTTGCAGTGGTTTAGTCGATCTTCTCGAGGTAAGGTTTGGCCAGATTCAGTCTTCTCAGTAGTCTCTCTACTTGATGGATAATTCCAAAAAATTCTAAAAAATCAACCGTGTTTGTGTTGACGAGGTTAGTGAGGCTTCTACAATAGAATCCTCGTATTATGTTCTTGATGAGTTCGTTGTTAGGGTTGGCTTAGTTCTCATTAGATTTGGCTTTATGGTTTCTTCTATATTGAGTGGTCATCTTCCAAATTGTGGTTTGAGGCGAGTTTGGGACTTCTGTGTTTTGGTGGTTCAATGAATTGCTTGTTTTAAAAAATAATAATAAATCTATGTATATTAAAATAAATGAGTTTTTTTTTTAATAGGCAAAATTGGAAAAGTATTTACAATACTAGGCAAAAAAAAAAAAAAAAAAATTTAGCAATCATAGTAAAACATACGGTACTCGTTATACGATATTATTAATATATAATACTATATTAATACACAATACTGTACTAATAATATATAATATTGTATTAATAATACATAATACAAAATATTATATTAATAATAAAATAATATTGTATAATGAGTATTGATAATGTCATATTTTTTATTATGAATATAAATATTTTCAAATTTATGTAGATCTCCAATTATTTTGTGAAATTGTTGCCAAATTTCTCTAAAATATAATAAAGCTAGTTGTATGAAATATGGCAGCAAGAGCCCGTTGAAGTAAAACATTATAATAATAGAAAAAATGATTTGATTTTAAAGAAAAACAAATAAAATTGGAGTTAGAAGAAACTATGGAGGAAAGAATGAAGATGGGCCACATGACCTAACTAGATTTTCTCATTGCTACAAAATCAATCATCAAACTTGTTTATTCTTGTGGCCGGTCGGGTTGACTTTTCTAATTTCCATTATTTATTATTATTGAATGAATTTTCATACTTCCAGTTTTTTCCCATTTTATTTAAACCAATAAATCAACCATTTTTCAAAAAAAAAAAAAAAAAGTATATATATATATATATCAACCATTTTCTACTAAAATACATGAGCTGGACCCGACGACAGGTGAAATCTGAATCCTCAACATCGGTCAAAGCCATTACTCGGTTTTCCCAATTTCCCCTATTGGTTACCAATTTTAAAAGTAAACTAAAACATTCAAAGACTCAAAATGAACATGATCAAAATGTTTGAGGATCAAAATATTCAATTTTGAAGTATATGAATCAAATTAAAACTAGATCTCAAGCTTAAAGATTATTAAGGTTATTTTTAATAAAAAAAAAACAAATTAAAATTAGTTTGTATGATAAATTTAAAAGTAAAATTATTTGAAATATGTTCAATTGATAATATTAATAATTCTCATACAAGTAAAAATAACAAAATGTGAATATATTTTTAGGAATAAGCCAAATTGAAAAAGTATTTATAAAACTAGCAAAAAAAAAAAAATCATAGGCATACCGTATAAAAATTATACGGTATAATTAATACCTAATACTGTATTAATATACAATACTATACTAATAACATATAATATTATATTAATAATATATAATATTGTATTAATAATACAAAAT
>JBBMKA010080420.1:0-14467 GCA_037833695.1 Sechiopsis laciniata | reverse complement strand
GGACATCTCGTTCCAGGGTTCTGTGTTGGTAACTGTTTGCTTGTATACTTGGATGCTAGATGATGCATTGTTTCGTATTGTACCCCGGTTGGGGATTCTTACTGAGTGCCTTTGTACACCCTTATTTTCAATGGTTTTTTCACCAGGTAACTTGGGACAGCACTAGGACGGCTAGCGGAGGAGCTGTATGATCATGGGAGCTGTCGGCGCCACTCTGTCTTTTTATGTTTTATTTACTTGATTCAGCATGTAGTTGGCAATGGAGCCCATAGGAAGATTTCTGCATATTGTGTTTTAAACTGTTTATGGTTGTTTGAATAAACACTGGCTAGGAACTTGTTTTTTCTGTTTTTAAAAAGGTTATATTGGAATGTTTTAATTTAAGGAATTTTCATTTGTTACCTTGTCTTAAATGTTTTTATGCCTGCATGCAGAGTAAGGACCAGGTTTAGGACCATTTTTTGGTCGGGTCCTTACAATGTGCCTCGGTGGAAGTGGGAGGAGATCTCCATAGACTACATTTCTGGGTTGCCAAGGATGCCGAGAGGGTTTACTCAGATGTAGTTTGTTGTTGACCGATTGACCAAGAGTGCGCACTTCACTCCCAATGGGCATAGTTGTTCTTGGAGTAGATTGTTCGGTATCATGGGATGCCAGTAAAGATTGTGTCTGATCAAGATTCTCGTTTTACTTCTCATTCTTGGAGAGCACTCGAGAAAGGCTTGGGCACCGAGGGTAGTTTCAGCACCGCGTTCCACCCTCAGACAGATGGTCAGACTGAGAGGGTGAACCAGATTTTTGGAGGACATATTGCGAGCCTGTGTGTTAGATTTTCCAGGTAGTTGGGACCAGTATCTGTACTTGATGGAGTTTGCTTACAACAACAGTTATCAGTCGACCATTCAGATGGCTCTGTTCGAGGCTTTGTATAGTAAACGTTGTAGGTCTCCAGTGTTTTGGGAAGAGGTTAGACAGATAGGTTTTGGGTCCCAAGTTGTTACAGATGACTAATGACGCAGTCTAGAAGATCAGGTCTCATATGTTGACAGAGCAGAGTAGATAGAAAAGTTATGCTAATGTTCGACGTAGAGACTTAGAGTTTAAGGTGGACTAGCATGTGTTTCTGAAGGTGGCACCAATACGTGGTGTTCTGAGGTTTGGTAAGCATGGGAAGTTGGGTCCCAGGTTCGTTGGCCCATTCAAGATTCTTGAACTAATTGGTCCAGTTGCTTACCGTTTGGCTTTACCCCCATCCTTGGCAGCGGTGTGCAGTGTTTTCCATATTTTGATGTGACGTCAGTATGTGGCAGACCCTTCTCATATAGTTGACTTTGAACCGTTAGAACTGAATAAGGACTTGAGCTTCAAGGAAAAACCTGTGCAAATTTTAGCCTAGGAACACAAGACCTTGCGTATCCGGGAGATCAGTTTGGTTAAGGTACAGTGGAGATGTCAGAAAGCAGAAGAAGCAACTTGGGAGTTGAAAGATAAGATGAGGACTCACTACCTGGAGTTGTTTCAGTCTTAGAGACTTTTGGGGACAAAAGTCATAAAAGTAGGGAGTATTGTAACGGCCTAGGTTTTCGTTCCGATTCCCCAGGGCTTCGGGGCTACTTTTGCAAATTTTGAAGGAAAGACACTTTTGGTTAAAAGAAAAAAGGGAATTAAAAGAAAAAGTGAAAAGAAAAGGGTTTTTTACATTCATTTGTTTAGAAGCGCACAGTGAAAGAAAAGAAACCAGATTTTCCCTTCTTCATCTCTGTCGATCTCTCCTTTTCCCCTCCTCGAGTAGCCACCACCGAGCCGACCATCGTTCGTGCCGTCGTCGCCGCACAGCCGCCCTCCGAAGTAGCATCGGCCCAGCCCCATCGAGTTCGTGTTTATAGCGCAGCCACGCCTGCCCAAACCCTCGCAGATCACAGTAGCAATCTACCCCACATGCTCGCACTAGCTAGTGCTCGGTCCTCGCCTAAGCTGCACAGCCCCGCGTTGCCCTCCAGTTGTTCCGCACCAACAGCGTACGCGCAGTGCAGCTACTCGCCGCATCTCAGCCCTGCACGCTCGCTATCGCTTCGCAGCGCAGCCACGTTGGCTCGTCACTTCATCGCAGCCATGCCTCACCTGCTCGCTGCCAGCTGCACTCACTCTGCATAGCAGCCCGCACGCCCGCAGTTGCCGCTTCTTGTCGTAACCTTGGCCTTGTGTTACCGAGCCTACTGTTCGGTTTGGGTAACTTCTTTTCCCAAGCCCTGTTTCTTTTGGATAGCCTAGCTATTAATTACCTGTTATTATTACTATTAGGTTGTATTCTGTACGTGTTGGTATCTGCAGCTCAAGGAGCATCTTTATTATTGTTTCGTTTATTTCAGGTAAGGATTTCTTGTCGGGGTTGTGTGGACCCTAAGCTTGCCATTGATGGTTTCTAGGTTGTTTGTTACTGCTGAATGAACATGTTAGTGGATAGGCTCTTGTTTTGCTAGTTTTTGTTGTATGAGCATGTGTTAGTGGATAGGTTTTATATGACTTATTTGATAGGACCTAGCATGTAGATCGTTGTACCCTATACTGTACTATTTCAATTGCAGTGACTGTTATGTTGTATGTTGATTGTTGGTATTCCAATAGACCTAGGGTGCAATACTGATGTAGGTACTCTGTTAGATCTAGGGTTCATTACTCTTAGCTAGTTTCTGTCAGGTTCTCATCATCTGGAGGCTAAGAGTGAACCAACGTACGTGTCCCCACCGATCGGTTTTGTGAGAATAAATTCCTCACCCTCGGTAGCCAGGCGTGGAGTAGCTACCACTCAGGTAGAAGCCTAGTCTGTGGCCTGCTAGAGCGGGGTCATTTCCTTGGTGAAAGCCTACCTTGGGACGACCTTAGCTTCAGACGTTGGTGTGAATAGGCTGTCAAAGTAGGGTGCCGAGGGCCTCCCACCTACTGTGGATCAGTGGACACCTTTCCGAGTCTTAGGCATGCGTACCTAGACCGGTATAGTTTGTGTAGGCCTACATTTATTCGGTTTGCAGCAGCATGCAGTGTGCACTTATCCGCATTAGATGCTGGGAGGAGAGCTCCATCGGACTAGTGTGTCAGTACACCCTTTCGTTCAGTTTAGAGCCAGACACTTGAGTACTCTCCCAAGTGTCCAGGATCAGCATGTGAGCTGATCATTTTAGCCAAGAGTTAGAAACTCTCGAGGTTCTAGAGTTATGTTGATAACTCATTCTGAGATCCGAGGTTGATCCCTTAGCCAAGAGTTAGAAACTCTCGATGTTTGAGAATAGTGTTGTTTGATACGTTGTGAGACTGCCTGCTCGGTTGTTTGACTTGCTTGTATTCTAGGATGCTAGATGATGTGACTTACGTACTATACCCTGGCTGGGGGTTCTTACTGAGTGCCTTTGAACTCACCCTTTTTTATGTTATTTTCCACCAAGTAACTTGGCACAGCACCGGGACGGTAAGAGGAGGAGCTACATGATGATGGGTGTTCGCTGTTCACATTTGTATTTTTTTATTTCAGCATGCAGGATAGGCTTTACTTTACCTGGATTTAATGTTTTAAGATGTTTTAAATAATCTCTGGCCAGAGGCTCGAATTGGGTTTAAACTTTATTTTGTGGAATTGTGTTTCTTTTGAATAAATGAAGTCTTTCGGTTTATTAGTTGATTTTTGCCATGCATGTTGAGTAAGAATCGTTTAAGGACTATTTTAGAGTCGGGTTCTTACACTTAACTATTTCTATGATTGCGATACTCTATCTCAAGCTCTAAGACGCCTTGTGAATTTTGGTTCTTTCTGTCATTCATGATAGGGATTACTATAATGCTAGGTTTGAATCTAAGGGAACTTAAGAATTCTTCTAATCGAAAAAAAAAATTAATACTAATCTTTAGATTTGCGATAATAATGCTAGCGTTAATTTCTCAAAGAAAATGTTTATTCTAATAATTCAAAAATGAAAATAGAACAAGTTGCATCCTAGAATTGAAATTCATGTCTCTAAGAATTTAAACTGCGACTACGAATGATATGCATGCAGAAAAGGAAATAAGTAAATACGCAAAAGTAAAATAAGAGAGCGGGACTTCCATTTAAGTGTCTGTATTGCCGCTGTGATTGCCTTGCTCCGAATTAAGTAAGTGTTTTTTAAACTTAGGCCAATCGGAGTATTCTTCCATTGCTACCATGTTGAGCATGAAGAGCTCATCACACTCTTCCGCATAAGTTAAATATCTCTGCGTGATTGCGTAGAGCTTATTTAACTTTTCTACTAACCATGCTGTTGTTACTGCTTCTCCATTGTACTTCCGTTCATCTGCATCTCCCTCCTTTGCTGGAAAAAATCATATAATCTGATGGTGACGATGTGGCTGAATACCCTAATCAATGCATAGTTACGTTATTGCGAATGGGAAGTATATGGAGTCCAGAATATTTTTAGCGTGGCGCTGCACTTGCGCTTCTAAGATTTTTTCCAAGTTGATATGCGTCCTAGCTTAATCGCAAATAACAACATTGCCGGCTCCTTTCTGTTAGTTCTTTATTGGTTGAAGGCATTATTGATGTTCTGATAAGTTTCAACCAATCTTGAATGTCCTCTGTAATCATGGATGCTTAGAATTATGTCAGATCGTTCCATGCTACTCCCACTGCTTCTATTGATATCAGGCTTTCTTGCATTTGTTCATCAGTGGGAGAGCTTATCAACTGCTATCAATATATTCCAGGAACATTAGATGATGCGAGTGCTTTATTCCATGCGGTTGCTCTACAGTCAATTAGTTGGCCTTTTACTCTTGAGAATAACGACCTTTCCTCATTTAGATTTGCATAAAATTGTCGCACCCACTCAGTCTGTGCGTTCATCACTGGAGTGAAGTAAATTTTCCATCCCAATTGCTCAATCTTCCTAATAGTTTCTTCTATGATTCCCTTTAGTCCTACTTCTTGCCTAAATCCCTTGTTCACTAGTGCAATGAATTTGTCCTCTGTGTTGATGGATGCAAAGGTTGCACCTTCTCGTACAACTCCAATCTTAACGCAAAGCTTACTTTGCAGAACTTTTGGCAACACCCTAGTTCTTATGGATTGAACTCTCATATTGAAAAATCTGGTGTGTTGTTGTTCCTCAATATTTAACACTTCAGCCTCTTTAGGCGAGTTCTCATCTTCATCCTCGCATGGCTCACCTTCTTCCGGATCCTCTTCTATGGATTCTTCGCTGTCTTCTTTAGGTTCTGTTTTGATAATCCTTGCCACTTCTTGGTGTGTTCTAGTTTGAAGATAGTCCTCCATTCATTTGTCTCTCAATTCCAGGTGTTCTACTACTAAGAGAGATTCTTTATCGTCACTGTTTACAACGACATAAAGAGCCATATCCTTCCTTCTCCCTTTTGCTTTTCCGAAGAACTTCCCACTTCTGATGCATTTCATGCATTACACATTGATTTAGTATAGTTTATACCATATTTATGTTAAAACTGAGAAACTGTGCTTTTGATGCTAATTCATGAATGCATGCGACTTCTAGTAGTTTTTATTCGTAATTTACATATTATAGCCCAATTATTCCCCTTGAACCTTAGAGTAATGCAGAATAGAATAGCCTAAAATGTGCTCTATTTAAGAGTTATCACCCGATATTTTTAGCTGTAGTTTTGATAATTCTATGAGCTTCATTATAATTTTTCTCCATGAGGCTTCCTCCTGCAGTTGCGTTGAGGATTACTCTGTCCTGCTCGAACAAACCGTTATAAACGTGCTCCATTTGAAAGGTATACGACATACTACAGTACGGACACTTCGCTATAAGCTCTTTGTATCGTTCTTATGCTCCTCTTATGGTTTCATCGTCCTCTTGTTTAAAACTTGTAATTCTTGCTTGGAATTCATACTTCGCGAAGTAGGAAAGTATTTTTCTAGAAAACGTTCAGCTATTTAATCCCAAGTATAATCTCGCAGAAGTGTATTTACCCAGTGTCTGGCCTTATCCCGTAAGGAATAAGGAAACAGAAATATTCGAGTATCCTCTATAGATAGACCGACTTCCTGGTTAGCATCACTAATAGATAGAAAGGTCCGTAAGTGTTGATGTGGATCTTCCGTAGATAATCCGAAGAAAGGATCACTAACGTGAAGCATGTTATTATTAAAAATGGGACGCCTACCTTCATTGTTTGGCCTAACCATATCAGGATTAATCACCAGATGAAGGAGTCCAACTGATGTCCTCATGACTCTGTCTCTCTTATCTACACCTTGCACTGGGATAGATTAGCATTAAGATTCACACCTGCTCGTACTCTTGCTATTGCTGGAGGATCAATCACTCTAGGGTGCACATGTGGGTCCATCCTTCCTTGTTGTCTCCTTTTCTACTCACCTTCTCCTATGGAGATTTTGCTCAAGTTCTAGATCAAACAAGAGAGTTGTGCTCATGCACAAATCAGACAAAAATGTTTGCAAAATAAGAAATTCACCTTTTTAACAATAAAACTATTCTAAACTATCGATGCGATTGATAGATTGACACAGTCCCCAACAACGGTGCAAAAAACTTGACAAGGCTGGTTATAGGTCTCTATCTAGAAAAACCAGACTGACTCAGTGTATGAATAAACTCAGACTCGCGCAAGTATACGCGGCCTGTAGTAAGTAATAAGTAAATTATAGTTCTCCACAGAGAATGTAAGCTACTAAAGCAGACTATTTAGAATATAAGTAAAAGTAAAACAAATGGGAGTTTTGATTGAGTTTGTATGGCGTAAAAAAAAAAATAAAGAAATACAAGTAATAAATCTTTTTTAGAAGAAAAGGCACAACTAAAGTACTCATGGAATGCGTTCACAGTGTTATACATAAATGTTGCGATGAGGAATAACTATGCTTCGCCTAACAAATGTCTGTTTCAGCATCCGTTCACATTGAGCCCAACTTCCATTGTAATTCAATGTAAAATTTACCAGCGCAATGTATTCAGTAGTTACACGTTTATTCCTAAACACCAATTTAAAGCATAAAAGACTTTATACTAATCTACTGAACATGCAAACTAGCCTTAGATTGTTTCGTTTTCTAAGTAACAACCTATTAGTGCGTGTAGATGGTCGGTCGACACTTACTATTGAGATTTGAACCTAGCTAAACATACTCTGGTTATTTCCTTCCTAAATCTGTTTAACATATGCATAAGCAATTCCAATTTCCACTAGCCTTGCTTTAACTAATTTTAGTTCATAATGCAATTAGAAAACACACATAATAATATGAAAAACATCATATTGAAATATGTATTAATCAATGCAAAATAAGTCTTTTAAAAACTAATAAACAGGAAAACAATAAGGGTGTGAACTCTCCCGTATTCCACCCGCGCGCTCTAATAGTTTGTCTTGGTCTCTTCATATAATCTCTTAAAAAGGCTTCGAATCTTTCCTTGTTTGTACTTAGCTACATCACCACAATAGATGTCTTCTAATTGATTACACGAATCTCGTCTTTGCTGAAAAAGGTGTGAATCCTGTAATTATCAGAATTTGTCTCACTCGTGGTTTGACAGTTGACATACAACTTTGATTCATTCATTTTCCGATTAATTGAGGCTTTTGGCTTTTTACCCAATCTGTTCCTCTCCCATTGGTTTTCGCATCCACTTTGGCTTCTACATCTGATCGCAATTCGTCCAGTCTACATTTCTTCAATTTGATCTCTCTTTCCATCGCATTCCTTAGTGTTCGCTCGCATAATTTCTTCTACAATAAAATCATTTATTAGCATGCAACCATTCTTTATCACACATTTAGATTAAAATAAGGCAGTTTTTGCTTTATAACTCATATTCCTTCATTTCAGTTATGAATACGACAATCAACAACCGATGCAAAGATAAAGAAAAAAATGTAAAGAAGAAGAAATAACACAGAAATTTATATGGTTCACTATTGTTGTGTTAGCTAGTCCATGGGCACAGAGGGGGCTAAGTTTTATTAAGGAGAAACAAAAAATAGATTACATAATGAACATCATAATCAGTTAGGGTTTAATTCGAGTTATATATACACTCTCATTAAACCCTATTACAGAATGCTTAAGCGTAAAATAGAATGCGTAAACGCATGCAAAACCCGCAATAGAAATGGGATGCACTTAAGCTGCGGAGTGAAATCTCCACCTTGACTTGAACTCTCCTTCAGTAGTAGCAGATTGTACCAGTAGTATACCAGATGTATGCCAAATGCATACCATACTAAGATGTATTCCAGATTCAGACGCATACCAAATTCAGATGAATACCAAAACAGATGTATTCAAGGCGTACAACAAACTCATATGCTTTTTTCTGCCTCAGATGGTCCCCTAGGTACATCAGCAACTATAAACATTTAGCAAGTCCAAACAATGTTGGAACTTGCTATGCGGCACTGCCTTGGTGAACATATCAACAGGAGTATCAGTAGTGCCCACTTTCAGAACACTTATCCTTTTCTCATTTCTCAGAAAATGATACCTCACATCTATGTGCTTAGTTATTTCATGGTGAACCTGATCCTTCGCAAGGCATATAGCACTCAGACTATTGCAGTATACTACTGCTCAATCATGATGAAGACCAAGATCACTAACTAGTCTTTTAACCAGATTCCCTCTTTATCAGCTTCTGTTAAAGCCATATACTCTGCTTCAGTTGTAAACAAAGTAACTGTAGGCTGCAATGTAGCCTTCCAACTCACAACAAAACCACTCAAAGTGAAAACATAACAGTCATTGATCTTCTACTGTCAACATCCCTAGCATAGTCAGAGTCTGAATAACCAATCATTAAACACTATGTCTCATTCTCATATACAAAACCAACATTAGCAGTACCTCTGAGATAACTGCTAGTGTTCTTTACTGAGTCGGCCACATACCGACTGACAACACTAACAGCATGGGCGAGATCAGGTCTAATGCAAACCAGAGCTTACATTAAGCTACCAACTGCACTAGCATAGGGAATGCGGGACATGTATTCCTTCTCAGTTTCAGATTGCAGTGCAAATTCCAAGGATAATCAAATATCAGCAACACTTGGGCTATCTACAGGCTTTGCTATCGACATGCCAAATCTTGACAAGATCTTCTGAATGTAACCCTTCTGTGAACAAAAGAGCTTCTTCTTTTCTCTTTTCTTATAAATCTCCATACCCAAGATTTTATGAGCAGCACCCATATCTTTCATCTCAAACTCAGCACTCAGCAGATCTTTCAACCTCTGAATATTAGATTTCAACTTTGCATATATGAGCATATCATCTACATACAAAACCAGATAAATCACCAAACCATCTTTACACTTGTCGTGATACACACAACAATCATACAGACTTCTATTGTAGCCAAGCTCAATCATATAGTTGTCAAACTTCTTGTACCACTGTCTAGGAGACCGTTTAAGTCCATACAAGATGTACCACTGTCTAGGAGACCGTTTAAGTCCATACAAAGACTTCTTCAGCTTACACACATAGTCTTGTTTTCCAATACATTGGAACCCCTTTTGTTGGGTCATATAAATCTCTTCATCCAACTCTCCATGTAGAAAAGCTGTCTTCACATCTAGTTACTAAAGTTTTAAATCCTGATGTGCCACTATAGCTAGTAGCACCCTGATAAAAGTGTGTTTGACTACTAGTGAGAAGATCTCGTTATAGTCAACACCCTCTCTCTGAGTGAAGCCTCTTGCAACTACACGAACTTTATACTTTATTCCCTTTGTAGGCGAGATTCCTTCATTTTCTTGAAAACCCACTTGCAAGTCACAATCTTCCTTTCCTTTGGTCGTTTGACTAACTCCCAAGTCTGATTTTTATCCAGAGACTCCATTTCATCACCTATTGTAGCAAGCCACTTTTCTGACTCACTATATGAAACAACTTCTTTATAAGTATACAATTAATATGTATTTACCTCTTCAACGACCTACAGTGCATAAGCAACCATATCCTCAAAACCATATCTGACTGGAGCTCAAACACCAGTTCTTCTAGCTCTATCAAGAGCGATACTCGAATTTCTAATTTCCATACTAGAAGATTGATCAATGGTATCAATTTCTTTAGCAGTATCAAGAAAAACGGACCGATCAGTAGGCATATCTGACTCATCTGTAGCAGCATGTTGATCTAATTCTCCACCTTGGTGCTGTAATTCATTTCTGTCTGAACTGAATTCTAGCTCCACCTATTTATCAACAACAGTATTTTTCCCGCAATTGTGGACTGCACAATGGAGTTAAATATAACATTTTCATCAAATGTAACATTCCGGCTAAGAATAACTCAAGTATAAGAAGGAGACCATATTCGATATCCCTTAACTCCATTACAATATTCTACAAAAACATCATTCTTGTCTTTAGGCTTTCACTTTCCCTCACTGACATGATAGTAAACATTACAGCCAAAAACTTTTAACGAAGAGTAATCTGCAGGCTTACCAGATTATACCTCGTATGGTGTTTTATAGTCAATACCTGTATGAGGCCCACAGTTGATCAGATAGCACGCTATATTTACTGCTTTTGCCCAGAATTTTCTAGTTAACCCAGCATTTGAGAGCATGCATCTTGCTCTCTCCAGTGAAGTTTGGTTCATACGTTACGCTACCTCATTCTGTTGAGGTGTTCCTCGATAGTATGATGTCGAACTATCCCTTCATTTTTGCAAAATTCATTAAAATCAGAACTGCAAAACTCAAGGCCATTACCAGTTCGAAGTCTTTTGACCTTCTTCCCTGTTTGATTTTTTACCAGAACCTTCCACTGTCTGAAATTCTTGAAGGCTTCACTTTTCTGCTTCATAATGAAAATCCAAGTCATTCTACAAAAAAATCATCAATAATAGATAAAAAAAAAAAGACCTGCTATCTCCAACTAATTCAACCCAAGAAGGACCCCAACAGTCGGCGTGGATATAATCAAGTATACCCTTGGTATAGTGGACTCCCTTTGGAAACTTGCTGCGATGTTGTTTCTAAAAAACACAGTGTTCACAAAATTCTAAATCTTGCACTTTGTGTCCACATAGAAGATTTCTATTCGACAGAATATGCATTCCCCTTTCACTCATGTGACCAAGTCTCATGTTCCATAACTTGGTCATGTCCTCTTTCTGAACTGCAGAAGATACCACTGCAGTAAACCCGGTCAATGTTGAATCTGCCAGAAAATACAGAATGCTGAACCTGTTAGAAAATACAGAGTTCCACATTTTGTACCTTCCAAAACTACCTTTGAATCTTTGCAAACATACATGACTCCACCTTCACCTTTGCAACTAAAACCTTTGTTGTCCAGTGTACTGAGATATATCAAACTCTTGGTCATTGATGCTTACATCATTCAAAATGTAGAATAACTCGTTGTGCGTTCATATCCTGATTGAGCCAATTCTAACCACCTTGCAGACTGAACTATTTTCCATTGATACATTACCTCCATCAATTTGCCCATACATTGAAAACCACTCTTTGTTCAGACACATGTGATATGAAGTACCTGAATCGAGGACCCACACACCTTTAGAAGATGCGTGATCATTTGCAGCTAGGGCCAGATCTTCTTCTGAGCTGCCATCAACCTTTGCTACTACTGCTGAACTTTCCTTTTTATCAGGTTGGTAACTGTTACAGTAAGCGCAAATGTCGTTAGCCCTGGAATTATACGTCTTTGAGTCTTTAAAACTTTAGGCGGGTTCCTTTGGTTTTTTCATTCCAAGCTTCCCACGACCTTTACTTCCTGTTGCATCCAAACCAGACGCTCCACCTTTTGTTGTCCCAGGGACCCTGTGACAATCCTCTCTAGTAAGTAAAGCATTCTTTACTTCATCTAGAGACAGTGTATCCTTACCAGAAATAAACGAATCGACAAAATTCTCATACGGCAACGATAAAGAAACCAACAGAATTAAAGCTGCATCTTCATCATCTATCTTAACTTCAATATTACGAAGATCCATTAATATCGTGTTTAGCCTATCTAGATGATCTTTCGGAAGCGTACCTTCGGACATACGAAGGATGAATAATAGTTGCTTCAAAAGAAACTTCTTTGCCAAAGACTTCGTCATATACAGACTCTCGAGCTTCAACCATAAACCGGCATCCCTTACTTGATCTGCGACTTCAACGATGACATCGTCAGCAAGGCAAAGCATGATAGTCGAATACACCTTTTCTTCTAGGCTTATCAACTCCTCATCTTCATCCAATTTTGCATCCTTTCATTTGGCGGTAAGTGGCTTCCATACATCCTTCTGCTTTAGCAGGGCTCGCATCTTAATCTGCCATAGACCAAAACTACTCCTTCTAGTAAAATTTTTAACTTTCACGTTAACGCCAAACATCTTCGAATCGGTTGCTAAAAAAATAATTGTGAAAATTTGAGCCCTAGGCTCTGATACCAGATTGTAGGAAAATGGAAATCAACAACCGATGTGAAGATAAAGAAAAACGTAAAGAAGAAGAAACAACACAAAAATTTACGTGGTTCACTAACATTGTGTTAGCTAGTCCATGGGTAGAGAGGGAGCAAAGTTTTATTAAGGAGAAACGAAAAATAGATTACAGATCAAACATCATACTCGATTAGGGTTTAATTCGAGTTTATATATGCACTCTCATTAAATCCTAATATAGAATGCATAAGCGTAAAATAGAAAGCATAAACGCATGCGGAACGCGCAACGGAAATAGGATGCACTTACGCTGCAGAGTATAATCTCCACTTTGACTTGAACTCTATTTCAGATGTAGCAGATTGTACCAGTTATATACCAAATGCATACCAGACTCAGATATATTCCAGATTCAAATGCACACCAGAATCAGATGAATACCAAAACAGATGTATACAAGGTGTACAACAAACTCAGATGCTTCTCTCAGCAACTATAAATTGTTAGCAAGTCCAAACAATGTTTGAACTTGCTATGCGACATTGCCTTGGTGAACATATCAGCAGGATTATCAGCAGTGCCCACTTTTAGAACACTTACCCTTTTCTCATTTCTCAGAAAATGATACCTCACATCTATGTGCTTAGTTCTTTCATGGTGAACCTGATCCTTCGCAAGGCATATAGCACCCAGACTATCGCAGTACACTACTAATCGATCATGATGAATACCAAGATCATTGACTAGTCCTTTCAACCAGATTCCCTCTTTAGCAACTTCTGTTAAAGCCATATACTTAGCTTCTAGCTGTAGAAAAAGTCATTGTTGGCTGCAATGTAGCCTTCCAACTCACAACAGAACCACCCAAAGTGAAAACATAACCAGTCATTGATTTTTTACTGTCAATATCCTCAGCATGGTCAGAGTCTGAATAACAAGTCACTAAACACCGTGTCTCATTCCCATAAGCAAGACCAACATCCGCAGTACCTCTGAGAAAACAAAGAATCCTTTTCACAGCCTGCTAGTGTTCTTTACCAGGTCGACCCATATACCAACTAAAAACACTAACAGCATGGGCGAGATTAGGTCTAGTGCAAACCATAGCATACATTAAGCTACCAACTACGCCAGCATAGGGAATGCATGACATGTATTCTTTCTCAGCTTCAGATTGCAATGCAAATTAAAGGATAACCGAATATTAGCACAACTTGAGGTATGTATAGGCTTCGCTATCGACATGATAAATCTTGACAAGATCTTCTAAATGTAACCCTTCTGTGACAAAAAGAGCTTCTTCTTTTCTCTTTCTTTATAAATCTCTGTACCCAAGATTTTCTAAGCAGAACCCATATCTTTCATCTCAAACTCTGCACTCAGCAGATCTTTCAACCTTTGAATATTATATTTGAACTTTGCCGCTATGAGCATATATCATCTACATACAGAATCAAATAAATCACCGAACCATCTTTGCACTTGTTGTGATACATACAACAATCATACAGACTTCTATTGTATCCAAACTCAATCATATAGTTGTCAAACTTCTTGTACCACTGTCTAATGGACTGTTTAAGTCCATACAAAGACTTCTTCAGATTGCACACATAGTCTTCTTTTCCAAGATATTGGAACCCCTCTGATTGGTTCATATAAATATGTAAGAACCCGACTCTAAAATAGTCCTAAACCCGATTCTTACTCAGTATCGATGAATTTAAAAGCCCTTAAATTCGATAAGCAACAGAAATATAACAGTTGATAGTGAAAATGACAACTTCAAACCGTTATTAAAATAATTAAAATATAAAGCCTCTAGCCAGAGTATATGAAAGCAATGCTAAAACAATTTTCCCAAAATAGTCTAAACATGCTGAAAACATAAAATAATTGAAAGAGATTATGCGGCGGACTCCCATGATCAGTTAGCTCCTCCTTTAGCCGCCCTGGTGCTGTCCCAAGTTACCTAGTGGAAAAACCACAGAAATAAGGGTGAGTACAAAGGCACTCAGTAAGAATC
>JBBMKA010080389.1:0-14471 GCA_037833695.1 Sechiopsis laciniata | reverse complement strand
CGCAGGGTCCACACAACCCCGGCAAGGAATCCTTACCTGGATAACAAGCAGATAATTCAAACAGAAATAAAGTGCTCATTGAGCTGCAGACCAACAACCTAGCAGATAAATTACAAATACATAATTAACATCTAGCAGCTAAACGGAAACAGGCAACCAAATGCACAAGGCTCGGGAGAAGTTACCCTAACCGAGGAACAAGGCTCGGCAGTTGGCTCTCGGAGGCTGGCGTGCGGCAGCACTCGGACAAGGCTATGCGGCAGACAGCAAGTAGGGAGTGTGCGAGCTGGCGAAGACTCGACGCTGGCGTGCACGGGAGGCTGCTGGCGAAGCTGGGGCGCAAGTGCTGCTGGCGCTGCGGCGAAGGGCGAGCGAAGCTGGGCGCGTTGCGGCTGTAGCGAAGGCGCGCGAAGCTACTGGACGAAGGCGTGCGTGCGATCGCGGCGGGGATGTGCGATCTGCTGGGAGCGTGCGATGGATCGGGACGCGGACAGCTGGGTGCTGAGGTAAGGGACGATGGCGAACGCGACAAGGGATGCGCAATCGGCTGCGGGGCGAAGGGGCTCGTGCGAACGGCGGGTTGCGCTGGGCGATCTTACAATCTGGCGGACTGGGCGTGCTGGCACGACCTGCTGTTGCAGCTCGGTGAAGACCTCGGCAATTGTGGTCTGGCAAGCTGTCACGGCGGAAGTGAGTTTGGGCAAAATAGAGAAAGCTTGAGGAAAAACTATGGTGCTCGGCAAATGGAAGAAGAGAGAAACGAAGGATTTGCAAATGAGAGAAAAAAAGAGAATGCGGCTCCACTTAACTAGGTCTCGGCACAAAAGGAAGGGAGGAACCTGGTCGCGACACGTGTCCTCCCAGGTTCCGGCTTCGAGTCCTGGCGACGACGTCTTTTTCTTCTAATTTCTCAAATAATCAAATCAAAGCTCCAAACCTCCCATAAAGCAATGCTAGCTTCGGAAACCTGAAACCGAAGGAAAACCCAAACTCAGTAAATAACGGAATAACCCCGAAACCCTGGCGAATTACGAGACTACCCCTGAAGGCAAAATTACCAAAATACCCCTAGAGGTCCAAGCTGCCCTAACGGCCCAACCGAACGACAGAAAAAGTAACCGAACATACCTGGGGAACCGGAATGGAAAACTGGGCCGTTACAAAATGAAACTTAGAATTGATGAACTACAATCAAGTTAAATATTTTATATTTTAGTATGTATGAAATATTTTTAAAAAATTGCTATAACTAAAATAGGAAATGTTAGAATTGTTTATCAACGATAATTTTGTTTTACATTGTATTGTGTTATGTATTTTACAATCAAATTAAATATTTTACATTTTTGTTACCAAACGAGCCTTTAAAATATAATATAACTGTTTTAATAGTTTTATATATAGATGTTTTATTTTATTTCTTAATTTTACTATAGATCTATAAAATTTTAAATGTTTAGTTATTTGTATTTATATCTTATTTAAATTTATTTATTTATAATTTGATTTTTAAATTTTTAAATAAATATATCAAAATATTTAAAATCCAATATTATACTTTTTAAAAAATTAAAAATAAAATAAAAAATAAAAAAAGAAACAAGAAATGATTATCAAACAAGTTGTTTCTGTTTTTTTTTTTTTTAAGAAACAAGAAACAGAAACTGTTATCAAACATATTTTTGTTCTTATCTTAAAAAAAATAGAAACAAGAAACAAGAACTAAGAAACGAGAAACAAGAAACAAGAACATTACCAAACGAGCCCAAAAATGCTACTAAACGAGACTTTATTTATCAAATCATACATCATATCATCATGTCATTTAGGCTTCCTCATGTTAGTTATTCACACCAAAAGAAAAATGATTGATGTCGAAGACCATAATGTCATAGTTTTTATTTATATATGCCACCATTCCAAGGAACAAAGGATTTTCTACATCCATTAATACCGATTAACCAGTTATATATAAGATTACATGTGATAAATTAGATCACATATGTACAAAATAAGGTCTTAACACAATTATTAGATAATTTAGGCACCGACAGATGTTGCCATGTGGATGAAATCAATTTCACTTGGACTACGATTGATGATTTTATTATCACCGTTTGATTCTGTATTCATCCACAGCTCTGAAATCACTTGCCCTATATTATGCACGCTCTCCACTGCATAATCTGCCTCTTTACTCTTTACCGATTTTCCCACCTTCGTCAAATGACAAAGCATAAAAAATTATTCGACAAAAAATAAAATATTTTCAATATGGGTTCAAGAGAATTCAGATAGCTACCTTCAATTTTTTTTTTTAAATAATTCACATATTAGTAAATTTTTACTCCATTTTTTTAAAATGTCAATTCTACTCCAATAAATTGATCGAAAGTTATCAATGAATTAATTGAAAATTATTAACGAATTAATTGAAAATTATTAGCTAAAAATTAATTACAGTTTATCAGCTTAACATTAATTAAAGTTTATCAATTAAAAAATAATTGAAACGTAAGCATTTTGATCATTTTATCAAAATCGTTTCATTTTCCAACTGCATATGTAATTACTTTTTTAAAAAAGTGTTATTGATTTTTTCTTTTTTATAAATATGAAAACCCCCAAAATATTACCATATATTTTAGTTATCCTCAAATATAATATCTTATGGGTTTTTAAATAACACTCTAATTAATTTTGAGTTTCATTTGTTTAAAAAAAAACCAAAAAAGCAATTGAGTTTTTTTTTTTCGATTACACTACTATATGAAATATGTTTTTTTTTTCCATGTTAGAAAATACATATTGGTTTTATACTATTCATGCAAATACCTTCATAAATATGGTTTTGTAATTTATATTTCCTTTTTGGACTAAAAGTTAAATTTGATATTAAATTTATCTTTCGAGAGGATAATGATGACGTGGCTCCACTATTTTGATGACATGCATTCGATTAGGATGGCGATACATCGTTCGCACCAATTGGTCTGCATACTTTTGGGATAACGAAAACCGAGATGCAACGTGTCATTTCCTTTTCTTTCATAATTAAAATAAAGGTAAAACCTTTTCTTTTCTTTATACTTTGATTTTATTTTAAAAGATGCTATACTTGATTACTTTCAGCTTAGTTTTGTTCAAATATCAAGTTTTATTTTTTGCATTTTTTGTAAAACTTAAAATTGTTATCTTATGTTTCTTGTTCAATTTTCTTTACAAATTACACTTAATAGTCGTTCCTCCGTAAAATCTTTACACTACGTTCTTTATTTCATGAATTAAAATTATTGAGACTGAAATTAACCATTAAAAAATATTAGAATTAAAATAATACTTTAACTTTTAAAATAAAATATTCTCAATAAAAAAAAACCTTTTAAATAAAACAAAGTGGTTAGAATTTATTTGTTTCTACACAGAAGCAACTACTTTCATATTATTTAAATATCAATTTCATAGTTCGAACTCATGACCGTACAATTGAAATAGATTAACACCAAACAAGATTATCAACCGTGTCACCAATTCATTCGATATAATTTTTATTATTTTAAGATCTGTTAGATAATTTCTCTATCATATACTAACATTACTTATATGTGTCCAAAGGAGTAAAGATAGGTTACATATTCTTACTCCATCTCTAGATATTGCAAAATTTTAAAAAAGATTCTTCACGTGTGATTATCCAAATAATAATTAATTCACCTTTATTTCAACAAAATTGTTAAGGAGCAACGTATGATTAAAATAATAATTATTATTAAAATTATAACCCAACTCACATATTTCTGTGTGTTTATATAGATAGAGAATAAGAACCATGAATTCAAATTTAACAAAAAGATAATAAAAATAAATAATTTGAAAGTAAAATTAAAAAGAAAAAGAAAAACAGATGTTGAAGAAATTTAACCGCGGTGAAAACAGTAAATTTCTTACCAGAACAGTTCGGAGGCCGAGGGCTTTCCCGGCGGCGATGTTGCGGACGTTGTCGTCAAGAAACAGCTGCGGACCAAAATAAATAAATATACGAGTGACACACTTTAATTTTATAATTGATAAAAGAGATATATTTAAGTGAAGGACCCATAAACTAAATATTAATGCTTATGTTTTTAATTGTCACATTTAATTTTTAATTTTAATTTTTATTTCTTTTGGCAGATATCAATATCTAGTGATGTCCTAATATAATCTAAATATTTATCGATTATTGTCTTTGACGGTAGCATACCGTACGACGAGGGTCAACATCGGCGACATCAAGAGCAATTTTCATGGCATCAATTGACGGCTTCAGAAGGATTGGAAATTCGTTGGGTCGAGTTGCCTTTGGAAGGTTCGGGTTCATCGTCTCGAAACATATGATCTTCTCAAAACAACCATCTAGCCCCAATCGACCGAGCACCTCGATAGCATGTTTCATGTCCGAATTTGTGAATATCTGTCTCAAAATATTTCAATTCTATTATTAATAATTCATTTCATTTTGCCTGCTTGAATCTATATACTCTCTATTTTTTAAGCATAGATATTAAATTCTAGTGTTTCGAAATTAGAATTTTTTTTTATATTTTCTAGAAAGATTAGTCTCTATTAATTTTTGTTATATGAATTTCAAATATATATATTTATTGGTGAATTATTTTTACTTGAAATTATTTTAGAATTTATTATATACCAATTTTGACTTTTATTTTCGATAGAGACAGAAATTAAAGATTCATAAGTAATTAACTAAAATTAAATTTAAAAAATACTACGGAAATGATATTTTGACTTAAAAAAATACTTATAAAAGAATAAAAAGACATGAAAAACAGTTTGAAAATGGTAAAATGAGATGCAGAACATTACAAGTTTCCTTTGAGGAATGGTCAACAATAGACGTCGGAGTTGAAAGTCTTGTTTGATCCGGTCGTACGGCAGCCTTCCGTGCACGAAACTGATCAACCAAAATCAAAACCATTTTAATTCGACAAGCGCTTATTAGAGAATATAAAATTTCATCTCAAAATCAATTCACAATGAATTAAATAGTTTATATTTCTTATAAATGCTGGTAGAATTTCCCACTTTTTCAATGTAGAATAATTATAAAATCTTAACATCCTCTTCAAGATAGTGCATCTTTAGGATTTACTAATTTTGAATGGCATCTTAATTTTATTTTCTTGGACCGATATCCATTTGAATTTTATGAATTCTTATACCATATTAGAGAATATAAGATTCCACCTCAAAATCAATTAATAACGAAAGTAACTCATATTACTTATAAATGTTCGTAAAACTCCACTTTTTTAATGTAAGATAATTATGAGATTATAACTTTCTTGTCTTTTTTTTTAATTTTATTATTATTATTTTTTTGTAGACTTACTCATGGTAATCATCTTCATGAATATCATAACCCAATGCCTGCAAATAATTAAATACACAAGAAAAGGAAAAAAAAAAATCAGCTCATAGTTTAGGTCTGTAGTTTTTAGAGATTTATAAGTGTTTGTAGGGAAATTACTCGCAAGCCAGCCAGAGTACTGCCGTATGTTTTGAAAAGTTCAGTTCGAAGAATCGGAGCTTGGGTTTTGGGGAATCCGCATTTCTCAACAAGGAAATCTGTAAAAATTGGTCAAAATCTTAAAGCCTCAAGAAATTCAATATTTTTAAAGTGTTACGATAGGCCAAAATGAGACCTTCAATGTTTTTCTTGCAAGCAGTTGCAAGTCCAGTGTTGAAAGGGTAGAGAGTGTCATCCAAGTCTGTAATGAGATAAAAACAGAGTTGAGAATTTAAAATCATAGAAATGGCAGCGAAGAGAAGATGAAAAGAAAGAAAAAGATACCGAAAATGAGACAGTCGAAAGAAGAAGCCATTGATTGAAAACGCAGAAGATAAAAAAAACAGAGAAAAGCAGAGGAGCGAAGAAGGGAGGAACGAGTTGCCGCATATATAGGCAAATGCGTGTAAGGGATACGTACGCTCTTGGATAAGGATGTGTGAACTGCTGACTCAGATTCCTAATTTTATTATTTTTAAATTCTCTACCTTCTAACATAATTATACCAAAACATTACAATTTAATTTAATTTAATTTAATTCAATTATTTTTTTTTAATAATATGTAATTTAATATTTTTCTTAAATATAAATTGGGGGAGGAGACCAACATATCCTATATAAAGACACTACGTCTCTCATAATAAATATCGATTTCTATGATAGAACTCGTGACTGTGATATTGAAGTGGATCACCACCTATAATTTAATCATTTTAAAACTTAGATTTTAATTATTATAATTTTAAAAAATAAAATTTAATAGGTATAATTTAATAAGATATGAAAAATAGTTAATGTCATTTATAATTGTAAGTGAATTAAGTACGCGTAGGTAACTATTTATATGTTTTTTTTTTTGTTTATTTGTCTACTCGCATGTTATTATTGACACATGAATAGCTAACTTTCACATATTTAATTGTTGAAAAAAACTTTCATATAGTTAATTCATTAATCATTACAAACCACAGTAATTATTTTATAATTTTTATTAAACTACGAAAAAACTAAATTTTAGTTTTAAAAATCTTAGAGAATAAATTCTTACTTTCTACATAAGAGTTTCAATCTAATTTTTATAATCATAATAATTAAATTTTTACTTTTTACTTAGGATAGAAACAAAATTTATAATCCAATAGATCGGTGGCATGATTAGTTATCTTGTTTGGTATTAATCCATTTCAACTCCACGATCATCAATTCGAACTTGAAAATCGATATTTGACTCTCATATTATTAAAAAAATTATTGAAATATATTATGAGCAATACTTAGGTAAGGGTGGGTAAGTATTTTGGAAATACTTACCCACTTTTACAACCACACATTGTTACTTTTTTGCATTTCTCTCTCCACTTTAACATTTTTCTCTCCATCAATCAAAGCTAATTTTTTTTAAAAAAGTAAAAATATGTTACTCTAAAGTGGGTAAGTATTTCTAAAATATTTACCCACTCTTACCTAAGTATGACTCATATAATATTATTTCTTACCTAAGTATGACTCATATAATATTATTACTTTCCCCTCTTAATTGTGGGATACATAGTCTTTGAGAATGGGTTAGAAGCTGCCAGCAACGTGGAAAATTTGAAGCCCCACCTTTTTTTTTCTTTTATGAATTTTTTCAAGGTTTTTTCATTTTATTTGGGAGACTCATTTTCTTCTTCATTGAAAAAAATTTAAAAAAAAACTTGATTACAAAATCGTAAAAATTTAAACACTAAAAGTTAATAATAAATACCTAAATTTAATTAATTAGTCTAATCCTACAACACTTGAATTTTAATAAAATATTTTTCTTCAAAAAATAGAGAAATATTTAAGAAAATTTTTCACCTCATTTTTTTAGCATGAAATTTTAAATACTCTTTTAGCTCAACAACTATTGAAAAGATAGAATTGAACTCATGTCAATTTTTTGTTCACGAATATACATTTCTATAGTTGAACTATTATTTTTGTTGATATTTTATTAATTGAATTTATTATGTTATATTTTATTAATTGATATACATTTTTTAAATAAAATTTAGAATAAATATTATGTTCAAATGAAGTAAAAGCGTAAGTTAAATTCAATTGATCTCACACAATATGGTAAAAATTGAATTTATAACAAAAGAAAATATTGAAAATAAGGAAACTAATTTTTTATGAATAAAGAAGAAAATGAACCTTTCAAAAAAAATGAAAAAGGCTTTGAAAAATTAGAAGAAAAAAAAAAGTAGGTGGTCTCAAAATTTTTCATATTGCTGAGCAGCAAGCGTCGGTGGGGGCGTAGGTAGCTTCTAAATAGTTTTCATACATCACATCACTATTTTTTATTCACATCATATTCATTATTTTATTTTATTTTCATAATCATTATCTTTATGTCAAACATAAATAATGATTTTTCTCGTAATAATTACTTCACCTCAAACCCAAATAACCATTCTCTCCATAATCATTCCCTTTTTTATTCCCCTCTTCATTATCATTCCCCACTTAATTATTACCATTCTCCACTTAATTATTACCATTCTCCATGCCCCAAACACACCATAAATTTAATTGATTGCAGTCAAGATATTTTAAAATTCAACTTTACATGTTGCAAATTTAATTTTAGATTATATTCAATCAAAATTCATAGATTGACAATATGATCAAATATTTTTTTAACTAAAAGATTACATATTTAAATTGTAAGTGATTTGTTTTTTAATTGATTTCTGCATATGAATTTTTTTTTTCAGAAATTTTTTCTACGTGGCATTTTTTTATGGTTTATTTTCATTATATCATTTTGTTAAAAATATTTCATCAATGGTAGATTTTTTAATCTTTTTTTTCGTATTTTAATTCTATCTTTTATCATCTCTTGATTGAAAATTATTTGGTGTACTAATTGAAAACTATTTGTAACATTTAATTGAAATTGAAAATTGTTTCTTTTGTACCGATTAAAGTCATACATGAATTTTCTTTTTATTACATTTGTCTCCATTTTTTGCTATACACGAATTTTTTTCTTAAAAAATTGTTTTTCATATAAATTTTGAGTTTTTATTTTTTTTAATTATACATGAAGAAAAATCGTGTTGTAAGAATGATTTCTGTATATGATTCAATTGAAAGAAAGAAAGAAACAAAATGATGAAAGTTCATACCTTAAATTGTTTGTTTGGTAGAATTACAAAAAAGATAATGAAAGTTCATACCTTAAATTGTTTGGTAGAATTACAAGGTAAAAACTCTATATAACTCTTTTCAAAAAAAAAAAAAAAAAAAAAAAAATCCATATAACTAATTCAACTCCACAGTTTGGGTGTGAGTTTAAAATAAATTTGGATTTGATATAAAAATGAGCTTGGAGTGAAAATAATTAATTACAAACCCCTACCCTTAATTTGATTATTAACTTCCCAATATATACGTATAAATGTGTTCAAATTCAATATAAAATTGCCACGTTTCGTTTTTAGTGGATAATTTTTCTATAATTGTGAGAGGAATTGGGAAGAATTTAAAGACGGGTGTGCTGGATTTCAAAAATAAAAACAAAAAAGGTGGGTGTGCCGAGTTGGAATGGGGCCCACCTTAGCCACGCGGTTTGATTAGGGTTAGGACGAGACGATCCTTCGCCGTTTGAAGCACGTGTCCAACTCGACCACCCACGTGCGACTTTTCAAATTCCTTCCCAACCAATTCAGAATACGCACGTGTCGTGTAATTTCATTTTTGCACTCTTTCAAAATTTAAAAACTTTTTTTTCTTCTTAAATTATTTTTTCCCATTTTATTGCCTATTGATCTCTAAGCACGCGTTTGGATAGGTTTTGATTGTGAAGTTTATTTGAAGAATTATTTTAAGTAGTTATATAATTGAGAATTATAGTCAAATATTCGTTTGAATGTGATTTTTATATATAAAGGAGTTAGAGATAAAAAAATTGTTTGGATATAGATTTAAAATTAGTAGTTATTTTGAGTAGTTAAAAAAATAATTAAAAATGAGTAGTTAAAAATAAATTATTTTGAAGAGTGAAAAATGAATAATTGAAATAAGTAGTTTAGAAATGAAAAATTAATTTAACTAGTTGTAAATGGATAATTAAAAATAATGAGCTATTTTAAATAGCAAAAATGAAGAATTATTTTGAATAGTTATAAAAAACTCATTTAAATGTAATTTTTTAAAGGAAAATTATTAAATTTTAAATCTAAATCTTTCTTAAATATGACGAATAAACAACCCCTAGATGCATTTTTGCCTCAACAATAGTATATATATATATATATATTCTTTTTTGATAAACAGTATCTGTATATATTTAGTAACTAATAAGTCAAAGTTTCAAATTTTCCACATTAACTAGTGTAGAACTAAAAAAAAAAAAAAAAAAAAAAAACTTTAATCCATTCATAAACTTAATTGCACATCAAAACATAAACTTTATATTCCGAAGATATTTTTGACATATATGACTTATATCATAATATAAACCTCATAGCTGACAATATCATTCAATGCGGTTGGTTATTTGTCGATTTCAAATACAAATATCATAGTAAAATAAACAAAAAGGTTAAAGTCAATGAATGATAACAAAAATCTAACACCGTCGATTTCAAAGTATGAAAATTTTAAACGATAACATTAAATTAACCTTATCATATACTTGCATAAGAATACCTGTCATCTATAACGCCAAATATTACTTCACTTATCGATAACCAGCCAATACTTGCTTTTGAAGAGGGGTCAGTGAAAATGAAAGCCCACATTATTTTCCTTCAATCACATTTGCTAATGACGTATTCCTAAATAATTGCAATTATTATTATTATTTTATTTTTTGAGAACAAATAATTACAATTATTAAAGTTATAATGTTATTAATTAATTGGGTAAGCCAATTAAACAACAAAATTGGGTGTTTAATTGATAAGAGGATGTGACGCTATTGTGTCTTTGGAGGTGTTTGTTTGTAGAGTTTAAAATACTACCCAGGAGTAAACTCATTTTGGTGGAAGGTTTAAATTAACTCCTCCACCAAAATGAGGGTTTAAAATAACTTCTTATTTTCTTTTCTTCTTCTTTTTTAATTCATTTTTTCAATACTTTTATAATTAAATATGTTTTTTGTAATTTTAAATTAGTAGTATTTTTATAATTAATTTTATTTTTTATTAATAATTTTTTTATCTAACTAATTTTTTTTTTCAATTAATTAATAAAAATTGTTTGTGTTTGTGATAAAATATTGTAAAAACATAATTTTTGGGATTTAAACTTAATAATAATTTTATAATCAATTCCGTATTTTAAAACTATATTTTATAATTTAAAATTAAGTGTAGTTTTATAATCAATTTTATTTTTTGTTTAAAATTTTTTACTAGTATTTTTTCATTGGTTTATTATCATTAAGGTTGAATTAATTAATTAGAATTTACTCTTATTTACATAATATTATATTTTCAAAATATATTTTATAATTTGAAATCAACAGTAATTTTATAATACTTTTTTTTATTTTAAATTTTTTTTATTTTTATTTATCTAAAATAATATCAATGATTCATCATTAATTTACTAATAATCATCAAATCAATTAATTTACAATTTTTATTATTATGTAATTCTTTAAAATATAAAGTAAAACTCAAAACATAAATAAGGTATTATAAAAAAATATATATGTTTTTTTAAAAAAACAAATTTCAACACTTTTATTTTTAAAGTAAGTTTTGTAATTTTAAAGTAATAGTATTTTAATAATTAATTTTATTTTATGATTATCATTTTATTTATATTTTTTTTCTACCTAATATTTTTTAACTAAATAATTAAAAATGATTTTCATTTGCATAATAAAGTATTTTTAAAACGTATTTTTTGAAATTTAAAATAAACGATAATTTTATAATCAATTTCATATTTCAATTTTGTAAATTAAAATAGTTTTATAATCAATTTTTTTTATTTAATTATTTTATTAGTATTTTTTTGTATACTTAATATCATTAAGTTTTAACTAATTGTCAACAAGAACAAGAGTAGTAGTTCTGCGGCTTCAGCTTACACCTTATGAGCATGAGGTCATGATTATAATCCTCTTATCCCCAATTGTTGTAATCTAAAAAAAAAGTTTGAACTAATTAATTGGAATTTATTTTTCATCACATAATATTATGTTTTTAAAATTAGCCATTCATTTTATTTTGTTTCTAAACTTTTATATATTTGTAATCATTTAAAATAATATCATTGATGCATCATTATTTCAATAATTATCATCAAATTAGTTAATTTGTAAAATTTTATGTAATTATTTAAAATATAAAATAAAATTTATAGTATAAAAAGTGTTACAGTGAAAATAAAAATATTGAAATTAAAAATAAATAAATTAAAAAGAAAAATAATGATGTAATATTAGCCAAAAAAGTTAAGAATATAAATATAATATTTGTTATTTGAAATAATAAACAAATAAAATACATTATTTTTATTAAATAAACTTCATAAATATCAAATCATTCATAAATAGAAAACTCTGCTACAACTCCACTATAAACATTGAAACGAGCTCTTATTTTAACTCCTCTAAAAACAAATACATCCAAACGAGTTTTATTTTAACCTCTCTAAAAACAAACACATCCAAACGATCTCTTATTATAATCTCTCTACAACCCTCCACAACTTTGCATCCAAACACCTCCTTTGTGTGTATCATGCAACTCCGTTACTAACTTTTTATCTCTAACCGGTAGTCCGATGCTCAAACGTAACGACTGATTTGAAATAAAATATTTTAAAACTATATTATTGGATGTCAAAATGATTAAATTTTAAGATTATTTCTTACGGAGGTGTTTGGACGAAGAGTTAATTTGAAAAATTATTTTGAATAGTTAGAATATTGAATTTTTTGTTATAGCTCGTTTAAATGTAGATTTTTATGAAGGGATTGCAGCAAAAAACTAGTTTATTTATTTATTAATAGTTTTTTAGAGGAGTTGAGGATAATAGCTTGTTTGGATGCGGGTTTGAAATGAAGAGTTATTTTGAGTAGTCGTTGAAATGAGTCTCGTGAATTTCACGAATCTTCAAACTGTCATCGATCACACCGTCAAACAGAATATACCGCTAATACAATGCGTTATTGCACCACACGAATCATGCGGATTTCACGAATTGTCAAAATGTCGTTGATCACATCGACAACCATAGTATACCGCAAATAGGATGTTGAACGCCACACACGGTGGTGCACAACACGAATCGCACAGATTTCATGAATTGCCAAATTGCCATCAATCACATCGTCAACTATAATATACAACAAAGAAGATGAGGCAACATGCGAATTACGCGACGTCAAATAGTCATCTCTAATATTTTAGAGATCATACTCTTGATACCATAATAAATAGAGAAGTATATGACTTTGATACCATGATAATTTTGAGAAAAACTTAAACTTTTTAATTTTTCTATTAAGTTTCCACAAATAAATAAAAAAAAAAAAAAAAAAAAAATATATATATATACAATAGATCATACATCAAATCTCAAAAGATCTCCTAACAAATGTTAGATAATATCTTAACAATATTTATTGTTGACACTCTAACGTCAATATTATATTGGTAAGAAGCTTAAAGAAAGTAGGTACATATTTTGGACGTACCTTTCTTAACTACTAAATCGTAGTATTTATTGACGGTTTGGAAACTATTATCATAATGGTCGTGCTACAACCTCGTTGTGATTCTTGCTAGATGTAAAGTACGAGAAATAATTTTGAAACAGGATTGTTACTCGGTCAATTTGTTTTTTGAATTGTATTTTGGGTGACCGTGGTCAAGACTAGTCGACTTCTATGTGAGTCGATCCGACCTTGTAGTTCATTAATTGACCTCCACCCGATGTAGGCTTCATAAGACTTGGATGACTTCTAACCTAGATTGGCTTCCTAAAGGTTATTGTCGACTCAAGGATCAACTGGTTATTGTCGACTCAAGGATCAACTTTGTGGGTTTTAAAATTGACCTTATAAACTTTGAATCCTTTGTTATTTTGGTTTTTTATTTTTGACGGATTTTTGATCCATTGGATAATTTTACCAATAATAATATATAGATACAAACTTAAAACTATAAGAATTAAAATATATACAAATTTAAAAAGTTGAGGACTAAACTTACATTTTAACTTAAAATAGTTAGTGTATTGTGGTAATGCTATTAAAAACTAGACTCGTACCAAAACGAATTGGAAATTCCCATCCCATTAAGAATCCCTTGTACCTAGTGGTCCCCTAAGGTTTTGTGTTTTTTTTTAATGATATTTTAAAATTACTTGCTAGTTTCTATCATGTTACATGTTATGCTATATGTTGCTAGTGGTTTTACACTAAGATTGCACTAAAGGAATAATTTAAAAACTACCTAACATTGGATTATTAGATGGCTGATAATACCATTTTCTTTTTAAATTATATAATTGATATGGGGAAGGAAATATCTTATTTTACTATCTTAAATTATGGCTCAAGTTCTTAAAATTATGATGTCTTTCATGAGTTATTAAAATGACTTTAAATTATTTTTATTTGATCTTTTATGTTTTAAAGAAAAGAGTATTTTTTTCCAGATTGATTCCATTAATATATAAAAACAAATTGTATTTATACTTAATAATAATTGATAAAAGAGGCTTACAGAATATTAAATATTAAAAGTTGGAATGTTAAGGTCTTTCTTTCCATAATAAATTTTATAAGTTTAAGAATTAAAAAAGTTTATTGGAATAGTTACTTAGTGTAACGACCCTAATTTCCCAACTATTAGCTAGAATAATTACCATGCATGCATTTAATACAAATTCAAGTAATGAAG
>JBBMKA010080368.1:0-11703 GCA_037833695.1 Sechiopsis laciniata | reverse complement strand
TTACAACTTTTAAATTTCTAGAACCTATTTGATCGATATATATAGGTAAAATGTACTTTTTTTTAGTTTGTAAATTAGGTATTACTTTTTGAAAATATAGGTAAAATGTAGATTTTTTTTAATTCGGGAGGAGGACCACAAACCTTATATAAAGGGTACTGCTTTCAAATAAGATGAGAGTTAATATCGATTTTGAAGATCAAATTCTGTGGAGTTGAAACGGATTACCAATTAAGATAACCAACACGCCACCAATCGAATCGTTAATGTTGAAGTAGTAATTGTAGGCTTAATTTTCAAAAAAATAAAAAATAATAATTAATGAATGGGGGTCTTAACTTTTGAAGTGTGTTTGTTGGTCAATGAGCTAGGTTTCTAAAATTTTTAACATTATTTCAAATAAAACTCTTAAACTTTAAACAGTGTCTTAACTTTGTTAATAATTATTTGATTTTTTATTTTAAAAATTAAATTTATATATTTTCAAATACTAGTTTCTTTCTTTCGTTATCATCGTTTTACACATTTTGAAAAAAAAAAAGTAGAATTAATAAGCATATTTTTTCACAAAAAAAAAAAAAAAAACAACTAAATAATTATGATAAAGGGAATTTGAATTTTCAATATTGTATAAAACATGTAGTTTTCGAACTTGTAAATTGTGTTTTTATAGGCCTTTGATTTCAAGGGAATCTTGCGCACATAATTAAAAATAAGGGATTTTTCATGAGAAAAAAAATCTATAAATGTCAAAAAATTCAAATATAACAAAAATAAGATATATTTAATTGAATGTGAGAATTGTTCAATATATTTATATGATATATGGAAACTCTCCTCAATACCAATTATTTTGTGGGTGAAACCCAATATTATCTAATATGGTATCAAAGTTTCATGTGGGTATTGGTCGCTCTAATTTCGATTTGACGCGAGTAAAATCGAAGCAGGTATTTAATCCCAAAATTTGAAACCAACCCAAATGAGAAAGTCAAAAGGATGAATTAAGAAAATAGTTACTTTAACTAAATTTAATAAATAAATAAATAGCTACGGTTCAAATTAAAATAAATATCTAAATCTAAATTCTTCAATTTTTTAAATAACTAAATATATTGTAATCGACTTCTTTACCCTTACAATTAATTATGGATTAATTAATTTCATTTTAAATTTGTTATAATCACATAACAAAAGATCTAAAATATAAATTTGACACAATCTATAAAATCTAACTAAATTTTCTGTTTTTCAATTATAGCTACATTGAAGACATATCACATCAACCTGAATATAAAATCCGTAATCTAAACTAAAAAAAATTTTCTTTCGACCAATACATTAAATGGATAGCAAGCATGTTTATGGACTGGAGCAAGTTTTGAGTTCTGCTAAAAGTTACTAGAGATGAATAAGTTTAGATTATAAATATTTTATTCTCACATATAATCTCTACTTGATTGAGATTATGTTTGCAATGACCTAATCTTTTTTATTAAAGGTATATTAATGAATATCTTTATTTTCTAAAATTAAAAAAGTGAAAGAGATTTTGAAAAAATAGGAATAGAACAATATCTAAATAATAACAAGTTATAAATTTAAAAGATCTATGTTTTAAAATAATAAAAATAAAATATCTTCGACTGAATCTTCTTTTCAAATGTAAATTCAAGTATATCTTTGTTTTTATTTTTTTTAAAAAAGGTAAAAGTGATTTAATATAAAAAGGAAGGATAGAAGGAAGATACCATATTTACTTAACTTTTTTTTTTCTTCCTTCTTATAGAAACCGTAAGAACTCAAAAGAAAAAAAAAAAAGTAAATCCAAAACCCTAACTCTGTAATGGCGAATCTCCCCGAAGATTTGGTGATCGAAATTCTATCAAAGGTTCCGGTGGAGTCTGTGGTCCGATTCAAGTGTGTTTGCAAATGGTGGTACACTCTAATCAACCATCCTAAATTCGTAACAAAACATACCTCTAATTCACTTCACCACAATCACATTCTTCTCACACGTGTTGCGATGACCGGAGAAGATGAAAATAATATAATCTTCATCCTCAAATTGATCATCTACTCCTTGGATGGATCTGAGTCTGTTTTGGATTTTAGTTTTCCATCGGACAATGGGGATTTGGTGCATGTCGAATTATGTGGTCATTCTCATGGCTTAATCAAGCACGGGAGTTTTGAACGGATCATTTATCTTGTTTCAATATCCAATGAGTGGGAATGAAAAAAGCTTTCATGTATGGGAGATGGAGAAGGATAGATTTGGGGGTGTTTCGTGGTCGAAGCTATTTACCATTGGTCCTGTTTCTGGAATTGAGAAGCCTTTGTTGTTTGTGAGATCGGATCAACTTTTACTAGAGGATGAAGAAGGCCAAATGAAATTATACAACATAAGAACCCAACAGGTCAAAGAGTTACGCCTAAAAGGGCAGCCACCCAAATTGGGAGCTATCTTTATTATTAAAAGTCTGGTGTCTCTCAAAGCAAGAGATCATATGAAACATGGATTTTAGTGTAGTTAATTATGTTGCTGTTTTAAAATATTATATATCTAAAAAAATATATGATAATTATTGTATTTTTTTAATATATATATATGTATGTATGTATAATGAATAATTATAATTAAATAAGTTAAGATTGATTAATTGGTTAAGGAATTTTCGTCTTAAAACAATAGAAACATTAGCATGAATAGTCGTATTTAGAGAAACATATTTACATATATAGTCAACATTTAATTTATTAGCATACGTAATTTTGTGATTTTATTTAAATTACGTGCATTTTCATTAAAACCCAATTTACCCCTATACATCCACCTTTTTTAAAAATACTTTTAATTTCTTTTTTTACTGTTTTCATATAACCCAATACCCTGAATTGATGGATTTCTGTGAAGGGTAGTTGCAATTTTTTGGAAATAACAAAACATAGAGTTATTTCGACCTCTTCCCGACTCAGTTTTTCTTTTTTCTTTTTTAAAAAACCTAATTTTTTTCTTCACTTTTTTCTCACTAGAAGGTCAGTTTTCCTTCTATTTATTTTCTCATTGAAAGCAAATATCACATTCCAGTTTATATGATCTCATTCATATTTGAAAATTAGGACATAAACATGTTGATTTATTTGATCCATATTCCTTCCTTATGTGGTTCATGCCTTATGTAATATTTCCTTGTTTGTAAATTTACATTATCGTGTAAATCTGGATTTTTCAATATAAAAAAGGCTATTGTAACATTATGAGATATCGATGAATAATAGAACTTATTTTTATGGCACTAATATCGACATGGTATCAGACTGTTCTTAAACGACGAAAAAAAAAACAACCCTAAACACCGCCTCTCACAGCAGCAACACTGCCCTCTACAGCAGCCGCTGCCCCCTACACCGGTGGGTGTTCTCTTACCTCAGAAAATTTCAAACTACAGATTTGAAGACAATACGACCCACATCTTATAGATTCAAGTAGTCGCATGGTTTCTTCATCGGACTATACTCGGTGACTTTGGAAATTTAGATCTTTTTTAGCAAATCTGAAATCTGAAATTAATCTACTTCTGAGAATATGATATATATATATTTTTTCAATGAGAACTCAATCCTTGTACTACTGAGAATATTTTATTTCAAGAATCTAAATAAGAAAAGGATGAATAAGTGACATGATCCACATGATTTAATTAAGTATTTTAAGTCTTTTGGAACCATAAAAAGTGTTTTAAAAAATCCATAATTAAGATTGTTTCTTATCCAAAAAGAAATTCATCATATAGAATGTTAAAAGATTGAGGATACGGACTCCAACTTCAAAGTTTCCATTTGGAAGAGCTGTACAGTGAGGTGCATCATCAATATCTTTGCAGCCAGGACAATCCAAAAGCCCATTGGCTCAAATTATTGTTTGACAGAAGGGACGAGACTACACCATTGAGGAATAATATTAACGGGTAATGGTGGCAATGGCAAGCATGCCATAACTTGTGAAGAAAATGGTCTGTTGTTTATATCATCTTCAATTAAGACCACCTGAAGTATTCAAAAGGATCAAAATATTTCAGTGAATGAGAAAAGGAACAAAAATTCCTAATACATAGGTTTTGGCAATTCATCGAAAGAACCCTGTGTTTTTTAAACATATGATATAAAGAGATAGAAAGGTATTTCTTATTGATATAAGAATAGTGCATACCTCACTTTCAGTATCTCGATCTCCTATTTCCTATAGATCGCACATGGTGGCCAGAAGGATATCTAGATAGACGGTCCCGAGAATCAACTGTTATAATAATTCTCTTGTCCAAAAGATTATCAAGTTGACGAGTTTCAATTCTAATTTTAGGAATGCGGCAATCTTTTGAAACAAATAGAGCATAGGCAACACCACCACTTCGGGCATGCATAGGCATTCAAACCAACGAACCACAATAACCGCATATAAATTCAACATCAGACAAACAACTCCACTGCAATAAAAAGTTTCTGAACAATCTTGGAGAAGTAAAGAAACGAGAATGTTGAGAAGAAAACATGAGATTTAAGAAATGCAACAAACTAACTATAAAGCTAGGTGGAAAATAGCAGAGTATATTTTCCCTTATATTGTCTGCCAAAGTTAGTACCATCTTGCACATGGTCTGATATACACACATAAATATGCATACACGTATTAATGATCTAAGTAGAAGATGAAGGTCAAAAAATATATAAAAGTGTGTATAGCACACATCCACAGAATCCACCTAACTACCAAGCTAACTTACGAGTGCCAGTTACGCTTTAGGATACCAATGACACGACCAACTGGACGTGCTGAACTAGAAGTAGAATCTCCATCAGAGCCTTGAAGTACAGATGCAGTTCTTGGGGCATCATCAGCACTACCAGGAACAAGATGAACATCTTCTTCCTCATCATCTGCAGTAATACAATCAGAAAGTACGCATCAATCACAGATTCACGGGACTGTGCGTGTGCGAGAGAGGCGGAGAGAAGTTTAGTCCCAAATAGAAACATGAATTAGAAACACAAAGGCAAATCATAAATCACTTTCGGAGAGGGAAGTTGCTACCCTTTCTACCATCCGCATTCAGCATAAAATTGAAATAGTAAATCTCATTAGAAACTCACCCCAACCTAATCTTTTGCCCCCTCCACACCCGCCATCACCAATTCAAATAGAAACTTGAATTGGAAACACAAAGGCAAAATCATTATAAGTCACTTCCTCCTCAGAGGGAATCTGCCATCTTGTCTATCATTTTCATATAAGTTGTTGAAATATGCCTTGAACTGTTTGATACCCCATGATTAGTTAGACAAGGATCTCGCTGCTCGGTCAAATCCCAATCGAATAATTCTAGACGAGATATGTAATTAGGTTTCTATTTTTTGTATGAGCTTTTATGTAATTGAGTCTTATCTGTAATAAGGTTTAATTAAAGTGCACTATACAAACTCTAATAACACCCTAGCCCCATAAGATCGACATTTTGTAATTCGTCGTCTCCTAAATAAAATGCTCTCTCCTCTGCCCGTGGATGTAGTTAACACACCGTTAGTGAACCACGTAAATTCTATGTGTTCTTCTTTTTACGTTTTTTCTGTTTTCCGGTTAATCGTTGATTGCCATTTTTCATAACATAAGTTATCATACAATTGAACTTCTTATAACTCCTGAGTCGGTATTCCCCCAATCCCAACGCGCACACACATTCCTGTTAGATCCTTACAGAATTCAAACTGGCATTCTCAATTCTCATTTAAATAAAATATTCATGAGGATAAAATTAAAGAACCTTCATCTGCTATAGTCAAAGACTTCTCCTCATGCCACTGATCTCGAGATAGAAGTTCAACCGCCACAACATCACCATCAAAAGCCTGATCCATGTTGGTACGTCCATAAATTATTATTTCATCACCAATACTGTCACTTCCCAGAATCCCACATATGCTTCAAATGGATTGTATCGATTAACACGGAGCTTTCCTTGATGATATATACCATGATGCAAGCCAGAAGTAATTTTTATGCTGAAAAGAACGATATATTATAAACCAGAAACTTTTTAAGCAGTGGTATCTAACCAGAAACTAATGAAAGTACAAAATAATTCATTGTAATACCTCAGTGTAAAGAACCTTTTTCTCTTGGGTGGCCCCAAATCTTCAATTTCCTCCATATTTATATCTTCATTTGCACTATGCACCAACAGGTCAAGTAAATGAGTTTGACCCAAAGATCTAACATATGATTCAACTGTAAAGAAACAAAAATTAACCAAGTTAGCCAAGTATATGACATGAAGAAAAAAAAAATCCGAAAAAAGGAGCACAATCATTAATAAACATCCAACATGCTTGACTCTGCATCAATTCCCTCTTCAATAGCCTTAATCTTATTCTCTGTCATTCGTTATAAGTAGAACGAGCAGCACCACCAACATGATTCTGATACCACTGAGTAGCCACTCGAATTGCTGAATCGCAATGTTAAAGATAACAGTCAACATAATTAAGCAAGCAATCCCACCATAATTAGCTTATCGAAAGGTTATGAAAAATATAATACACAGATTAGGCAGGTTTTTCAAGTTCAAACAATGGTTAGAATGTGAGTAAGAAAGGACATGTGTGAACATGCATCAGATATAAATATTGTATAAGTGGGACAGAGTGGATGGATGAAAATATACGAAGTCGAGCTTCAGTATGTGAACATTAAAGCATAAAATCTTGTACTTTCAAGAGAATACCTCTATTGTTTCGATTATTTTTACTTTCTCCACTCATCTCCTTAATATATGCATCCCTGCCAAAGCAATGTCATCAAAGGAGGCTCAAAATTCTTGCCAATGAAAGTGCGTGTTTTTTTAATATAGATTTTATACTTCATGCTATGGAAACTAAAAATTGTAGGGAAACAGAGTACATTAGAATTGGAGATTCATTTTCTATCAAAAACCTTAACATCACACTTCAATCATCCATTACATTAATCAGCCTCCGCCCTAGAAAAGCTATTCTTTCAACTTTTACCCAAGAAGCATAAAATCACTAGCTGAATTTATGTAGAAGTTCAAACCAAAGATATCACTTATGTATATACATTGGTAAAATGAGTAGCAAATAACAACATCTCGAATCCCCATGAAATTCAGAAACATAATAAAGAAGGATAAATTTTGAACCCCCAACAAGTGTGAACTAAACCTAGTGTAATAAAGAACAAAACCCAATAACGTTTCCAATTTAGACGGGCAACAGTACAATATAAATCAGAGATGTAAAGTGAAAGACAATATTGATGAAATGGTAATAAAAAACATACTTGTGAGGCTCATAGAGAAGACAAAGAATCTCCTCAGAGGATTGCCACATAGACCTCTAACTCTATTGTAAACAGAAAAGTTCTTGTTCTTAACCTCATCCAGAACAACTGATAGCATAACCACGTCATCAAAAGCAGGATTCTCAAGCAAATCAATCTGTAAAAATGCTTTGTTTCATAAAAATACTTCAAGTTGAAAGTTTTATGTAAATAGTAGGAATTCTTTTTGCCAAAAAAAAAAAAAAAAACTTTCATAATGTGAGTTGCCCAAAAAGAACCTGAGTAAGAACGACATTGGTGTCAAGTACTAGAATCGGAGATGTAGAAGCACTCAAGCAAGCAACGGAAGAATCACATTTTTTGCAAAATGAAGCCCCACAATATATATCATCTCGAAGATAGTGTTCTCTCACTTGCTGTGATGAAGAACATAAATCCAGAAGAAGAAAAAACATAGTAAGACAAAAATTAAAGATAAAAGAATGAGGAAAAAAGTGACATATATCAAATTAGGAAAAGATTATTAATTTACCGACCTCCATCACCTTCCCAGACTTGGTCTTTTTAACAAAGGACCTGTTATGCAACATGTCTTCAGACTTCAGATTCAAGTATTACACTATAAGCTACAAGAACAATCATGATTCATGAGTCATGAGTTTGAGATAGTTTCTTAAACGAGACAACTCAAAAGAAAAAAAACAACCACAAAATTTGGTGAATTGCTAAAACCACAGATAATCCCTACAGAAAGTATGAATATAAACCTAATGTCTAAAAATCAACAAACCCATGACATAGAATGTAACACCCCCCAAATTCTAGACTATTCCAGAAACGCTGCCAACTTGCAACCATTATGCCTAAAACTTTTGACAACAAAACATTACAGACTAACCAAAAAAATCTAGACACCCATTAATAAGTTTTAACCAGTTCTAAATCAACACAACATCCACAACACCTGGGATTGCAATGTGAAGACATGGTATAAACTCAGGAACAATTCAGTCAGTTCAGCAACAATCACATAAGTACACAAATACATGCAGTCAAACAGGCGAGTTCCAAGGATTAGCAATTAACTTTCAGCACCTAAAAATATAAAAGTCTTACCACTAAGTTCCTATCCCGAAATCCTACGGCAAACTGCGGGAGGTTTGATCGATTGATTCCGACTTGCTCACTAAAATTAAAGTACTTCTTTAGGTTAATGGCGATTTCTGCAACACTTAAGTTGATTTGAGCAAAGACTGAAACATGCGAAAACTTACCCAGAAGGCTCCAACTGCTCCGTTTAGTTGTTGGATTTGTGAATCGAGGAAAGAGTACGATCGCAGAGGATAAAACTCCGGCGAAACACCGGTCACAAGTGAGTTGGCCGGACAAAAACAAGGAGAGTGATGGAGAAACGATGCTTACAACCCCGCCGGAGCAAGGTCTGGCCAGAGAAATATTCTAACGTGCTAGAAGGAAGGGTTGGGGTTTTGCGAGAAGGTAAGGTGATTTTTTTTTTCTCTTATAGTCTTATTGTTTTTCCTTTTGTTCATCTATTATTTTGGTTCGTAAACTTAAAAAAAATCTAATTTTAGCCTCCTGTACATGTAATAATAAAAGTTGAACCAAACCAAATCGATTCATTAAACTAATTTGAATTTGTCACATAATATTGGACATTAATTTTTATTTAGAGAAAATCGAAAATTATTAGATCGTTTCGATCTATATTTGTATAAAATCAATAAAAATCTAACCAAACCAATAATGATTTACTTACTTTCATTTTCTTTTTATATATTAGTTTGACTTTTTATTGATAAATGACTAATTTTTTTTATTTAATTTAATTATAATTTTTTAATAATTTTTTAAAAAAAATTTAAAAAATACATTTCAAATAAAGATTGAACCGAATCGAAGAAAACCAAGTCAATGATTTTGTATTTTTATTGAACATTAGTTCTATTCCACTTTTTGTCATTATTGGTTCTGCCCAAAAACCAAGGAAACCGAATGATTTTTTCTTTTATTGGCCATTAGCTTTTTTTCATATAGAGTGGAATAATTCAATTCTCGTTTTGACCTAAAATAAATAAATAAATAAAACCAACAACACCTCTAGTCTCTAGACTTTTAAGTTTATTCCATTTTTAATCTTGGGTTTTCAAATGTATAACATTTTGGTATCTGAACTCCATGATTAATACCACAAAATATGTGTTGGCCCAAATTCCACAAAATATGTCTATACTCATATTCAGAATGGCCCAAAATGTGTTCTACGTATCATGACCCTAATACTAATACCACAAAATATGTCATTACTCATATTCACAATGGACCTTTTACACAAAATATGTTTGTACTCATATTCACAATGACCCTAATACCACAAAATAAGTGTTCAAGATATCATGGCCCTAATACCACAAAATATGTCTAAACTCATATTCACAATGGCCAAAATATGTGTTCTATGTATCATGGCCCTTATACACAAAATATGTCTGTACTCATATTCACAATGACCCTAATACCACAAAATTAGTATTCTAGGTATCATGGCCCTAATACCACAAAATATAGCTGTACTCATATTCACAATGGTCCTAATACCACAAAATATATGTAATCTACAATTGACAATGGGTATGGCCCTAATATTGGTACAAAAAATATTTTCACTAAAAATAACAATATGTAATTTAATAATACAAATTAAAATGATCAATGTAAAAGGTGAAATTACCAAGAAAACTTTCAAACATATTAAAGAATAATTTGAGATTGAAATAATAAATAAATAAATAAAATGATATTATTTTAAAATGAAAAAAAAAATTATAAATGTCACGTCATTAAAAAATAATAAAAAACCTCTCATACAACCTTTCCACAAAAACCACATTTAAATAGAATGTTTGCTTTCATGATTATGTCTAGACATCAAAATGGGATGATTTAAGACTACTAAGACTATAAATGCTAAAATAAAATGCCTAAATAACGATCAAATTGAGAGTTATTAATGATTATGATCTAATGAAGTATATCGGTGGTTCCACTAAAATTCTAAAAAGTGAAGTAAACAATGGAAGAATAAATTTTTTGTACAAAAGAAAGATTGCTATGATCAATGACAATTTAGTCACATGAAAATGAATTCTAACCAAACAAGCTTGTTAAATGGCTTTGGTTCAGATGTTGTGGTCTCTCTTGCCAAAAGAGCTGGAGACTTCCTTTGAAGAAAGACGAAAATAATCCTCGTGGTATTTTTGTTTTACCACATGCTACATTTTTCAGTGTTTCCCCATGTTAGTACACGAGTATTAATTTGGTGGTTATGCAAAGTGTATGATGAAAGTTATGTCGATGAATGAAAATTTTTTAGGTGAATCAAGTAAGTGGATGTTCACTATAAATTCCAGCAAAATATATCACCATGTGACGAGAATTAGAAGAAAAATCTAGAAATGTGATATTCTAAGTGGTCTATTTTTTTGGTGGATTGCCAATGTTGTAGCATGAGATGTGAAGTTTTCGAATATTTTGTGAAAGTAGAATTTGTCAAGTTTTTTACAATATATTATAAGACAGGTGTCCCACATATAAAAAGTGCAAGAAAATGATGCACGGCAAACATTATATATATATATGTGTGTGTGTGTGTGTGATTTTAGATTCAAAATATCTGAAGTTAGAAACAATTTAAGCTTCATTTATAATTAACTCTAACTATTTTTTTTTTAATTAAAGCCAAAAACAGAATTTTGTGTAATTATAGTAATTTTTCACATTAATGATTTTTTTTTTTTTTTTTTTTTTTAATTTTGAAATTGTTTAACTTAAATTCTTCATTTTGTAGTTTTCTTTAATTTCTTTTGTCATTATTACTATGTATTGATCATGTGGTAATAATAGAGGTTTTTCTTCCAACAATATCATATTAGATAACAAGAGAATCCATCTCTAAACTAATTAAAAATGTAAGGAACTGTCCAGCTTTAAAAAAAAAAAAAAAAAAAAATTTGTGAGACTTATCTACAAAATTGCTATTCCCTTTTAAATTCATTATGGTATCTCTCAAATTAACCAAAAACTAAATCCAAAAGAAATAAGTTTCGAATTTTAAAGGTACCCAATAAAATTTAAAAGAGATAAAGTTCTAAATGGTACCTGAAAATTGTCTGGGCATTATAGTAGGCATTGTGGCAGCTTCTGAATGGTTGTTTTGGGCTCTAATTATTGTTGAATAAAAACATCAATTTCATCTTTCTTTTTCTTTTTCTTTTCTCATTTTATATTTAAAATCAACAATAAGCTATCTCATGTTACTCACATGTATCCTA
>JBBMKA010080357.1:0-14477 GCA_037833695.1 Sechiopsis laciniata | reverse complement strand
GGTGCTCCCCACGGGGACACACTCGGGCGGATGAATCCTCGATCAAGCATCTCTTGCAACTGTACCTTGAGTTCTCGCAACTCAGCGGTGCCATCCGATACAGAGCTTTGGAGATAGGGAGAGTCCCTGGCTCAAGCTCAATGGTAAAGTCCACCTCTCTCTGCTGGGGTAAACCCAGTAACTCATTAGGGAAAACATCTGTGAACTCCTGCACCACTGGTACCTGATCAACTGACAATGAAGCTTTGTCTTCACTTGACAACCTTACTAGATATCTCCAAGCTCCTCGAGCTATCAAACGACTCGCTTTCACTACTGAAATCATCGGCAGACACACTCCGTTCTGGACACCGTGAAACTTGAAGCTCTGTTTCCCGGGCGGTCTAAACACGACTTCCTTCTGGCTGCAATCTATCATTGCACGGTTCTCAGCTAACCAATCCATTCTAAGGATGACATCGAAACCACTCATAGGCAGGACTATGAGGGTAGCTTCTAAAAGCTCTTCGGATATCTGTATCCAGCCACTCTTAACTTTTTCACTGGCTAACATACTTACTCTCGAAGGAGTTACAACACACAGCTCGAACCCTAAAGGTTCGAGTTCTAAACAAGCTTGTCTAACAAAGGAATCAGATGCAAATGAGTGGGTCGAGCCCAAATCAAACAGTACAAAGCATAGTGATCTAGTACAAGCAGCGTACCTGCAACTGTAGCATCAGTCCTCTCTGCCTCCTGGCGAGTCGTAGCAAACACTCGGCCCTGCTGCTGGACCAGACTGGCAACTGCTCCATCTTGCTGGCAAAATCTGGCCAAGTGCCCTTCCTTGCCACACTTGTAGCAAGCTCAGGGCGAAGCTCCACAAACACCAAAGTGCGATTTGCCACACCTGTTACACTGAGCTGGCTGCCTAACTGCGCCCTGCTGGCGGTCATGCTGATGGTGCTAGGGTCGTCGCTGATCTCTACCCCGTGTTTGGCCCTGGCGGCGCTATTGTCCCCCTGAACGGGAACCACTAGAGGACTCAAACTTCCTCTTCTGACCAGAATACTGCTGAGCTGGGGCGTGGCGCTGCTGCTGTGGCTCGGCAGAAGGGCGAGCGAAGGGATTCCGTGTGCGGCTGGCGAGGCTGTTGCGCGTTGCGGTTGTGGCGAAAGCACGCAAATGAATGTGGGAGTGATCTGGCGATCTTACGATCGACTGGGCGAACTGGCATGCGACCTTGCGTTCGGGCTGCTGACGGGTTGGGCGAAGAGTCTCGGCTAAAGGCTTGGGCGAAGGGAAGGGCTTACGATATGGCGAGCTAGGAGGGATTTTTAGAGAGCTTGGAGAAGAGGGTGTCTCGGCAATTGGAGAGAAAATAAGAGGAAGAAAAGATTTGTAAAATGAGAGAAGAGAGAATGCGGCTCCAATTAACTAGGTCTCGGCATAAAAGGAAGGGAGGAACCTGGTCGCGACACGTGTCCTTCCAGGTTCTGGCTTCGAGTCCTGGCGACGACGTCCTTTTCTTCTATTTTTCTCAAATAATTAACAAAAGCTCCAAACCTCCCAAAAAAGCAACGCTAGCTCCGAAAACCTGAAACCAAAGAAAAACCCAAACTCAGCAATTAAACCGAATAACCCTAAAACCCTGGAAATTATGAGACTATCCCTAAAGGCAAAATTACCAAAATACCCCTAGAGATCCAAGCTGCCCTAACGGCCCAACCGAACAACAGAAAAAGTAACCGAATGTACCTGGAGAACCAGAATGGAAAACTGGGCCGTTACATGCCCTTCCTTACCACAATTGTAGTAAGCTCGGGGCGAAGCTCCACAAACTCCATAATACGACTTGCCACATGCGTTACACTAGGGTGGCTGCCTGACTGCGCCCTGCTGGCGGTCCTGCAGTCGATGCTGAGGTCGACGCTGATCTCTACCCCAAAACTGGCCCTAGCGGCGTTGCTGCTGATCGCTTAAACATGAACCACTTGAAGACTCAAACTTCCTCTTCTGACCAGAATACGACAGAACAGTCTGAACAGGTGCATCAGAGGTTTGCACCGGCGGGTACTTAGCGTTATAAATGGTGGCCAAAGCTACAGCCCTGGCATACGACTCAGGAGCGAGTGCTCGAACATCTTGAGCAACCTTCTTCTTCAACCCGCTAACAAACTTTTTTATCTTGAGCTCCTTTGTGGCTATCAAAACAAGGGCAAAGTAACTGTACTCATAAAACTTCTTCTCATATCCAGCTATGGAGTCAGTCCCCTATTTCAGGTTTGAGAAGGCCTTCGCCATCTCCTGCCGGGCCTCTTCATTGATATACTTAGCCTGAAACTCAATTCTGAAGAACTCCCATGAGGCTGGTGGAGACCATGCCAGTTTGCCTCTATCTGGGGACTCCCACCACCAAACTGTTGTATCAGTCAGCACATGGGCGGCACACCTCGGCTCTAGACATCCGGACAGCTCATAACCCAGAAGATATAATCCATCCTGGCCAACAAGTTCACTGCTACCAGCGAGTTCTCAGAAGCATTAAACTCACTAGGCTTCCACTTACAGAAATCCTTGAGCCACTTGCCGTACTCGGTAGCTCCATCAACAGAATCTACCTCAACAATAGGCTCCTGCCCGTCCGGAGGGTTTATCGGGACTACTGGGGTAGCTGGGGGTGCCTATTGGATCAACTGTGTTAGTTGGGCTATCTGTGCTCGGGACTCCTCTCGCAAGCTGCACTTGGGTCTCAACTCTCCGTTGAGCCAATAAAACGACCATTATCTCTCTCATGGCCAAAGCAAACTCTGCTCCAGGAGTCTCACTCTGAGGCAAGGTAGTCTCTACCCCCTTTCTCGGTAAATCAACAGCTGGGGCCAATGGTGGCCTGTGGGTCTAGTCAACCCTGGACGTGATCTCATCTACAGCTGGCTCAGTACCAACTCCTCGGTAGGTCAGTCGACAGAATCTATGACTCTGAGCTCAAACCACAAAGAGCTCAAACTACGTGTGACCGGCATACTGGCGGTCTACACTCAAACATAAAGAGTTAGTCTTCACTTGGACCCTCACTGCCAACAACAGGTAACACATGTATACTAGATGTAGTACTGTAACAAAACCCTTAACAAAAAACTTTTGACATACCTGACAGCTATTGGAGTGCTGATCATCATGGGGACAAACGACCTAACTCAGTAGGTCAAATTACAGAATCTATGACTCTGAGCTTTGATACCAACTGTAAGAACCCGACTCTAAAATGGTCCTAAACCTTATTCTTGCTCAGCATGCATGAGTGTAAAAGCATTTAAAAATAAAGGAGACATCTCTGTAAATAAATATTCCTTTAAAATTAAAAGATCCAAACTCAATCCTTTTAAAACAAAAAACATAGATCTTGGCCAGTGATTTTTATTTAAAGATCCATACATAATTTAAACATCATAATGCAAATCCCCCTATGGACTCCTTGTCCAACTACATGCTGAATCAACTAAAAACATAAAACATAGACAGAGTGACCCCAGTAGTTCCCATGATCATACAGCTCCTCTGCTAGCCGTCCAGGTGCTATCCCAAGTTACCTGGTGGAAAAACAATAGAAAATAAGGGTGAGTACAAAGGCACTCAGTAAGAATCCCCAACCGGGGTACAGTACGAAACAACATCTCATCCAGCATCCAAGTAAACATTCAAACAGTTACCAACATAGAATCCCTGGATTGAGTTGTCAATATAACTCCTGAGTCATCGGAAGTCTCTTACTTCCGGCCTAGTGATCAGCTCAATAACTAATCCCGCACAGATATCCTCGAAGGTCTCATACCCTCGACATAATGACCAACTCAAAAGCTGATCCCAAACAGATATCCTCGAAGGTCTCATACCCTCGGCCAAGTGAACAACTCAAAAGCTGGTTCTGACCATCTATCTAAACTGGTCCTGGGACATCCGGGAGAGTACCTAGTGTCTGGCTCTAAACTCAAAACGGAAATGGTGTACTCACGAACATTAGCCCGAGGGAGCTCTCCTTCCGGTGCCTAACGCGTATGCGCGCACACCGCATGTTGCTGCAAACTGCATAAATGTGGGGGCCTAAGGACAAACTATGCCAGTCTAGGTATGCATGCCTAAAGAATCAGAAGCAGTGTCACTGATCTACAGTAGTGCGAGGCCCTCGGCACTCATCTGTAGCAGTTTGAATATCATCAAATGCCTGAAACTAAGAACCGACCAAGGCAGGCTTGCACCATTGGAAGGGTTTCACTCTAGCAAGCTATAGACTAAGCTTATACCGATGTGGTGAGCTAGACCACACCCAGTTGCTGGGGGCAAGATCCTTTCCTCGTTGGTCCCGACCTGTGGGGATAAAGTACGTTATGTCCTCTCTCAGCCTCTAGATGATGACAACCTGACAAGTTCTATCTAAGAATACTCGACCTTGTTCCCAATCAATCAAACATGCTCATCAACCTATAAACCCTAGCATGGTACTACGAGCTTAAAAAAGGAATCAAAGCATGCTGAAAGAACAAACCTAGCATGGCACTAACATGTGGAAAGAGGAACAATCATGCTGGTAGAACAGAACAACATATAATCCTATCCAATAAACATGCTCGTAAATAGTAAACAAGTAACAAGAATACAATCAATAAAGTCTCGTAGGGCCCACACAACCCCGGTAAGAAATCCTTACTTGGAAAACAAGCAGAAAACACAACAAATAAATGGTGCTCCTTGAGCTACAAAACCAACGCGAACCTAGCAAATAATAATTAACAAGCACAAATTAAATACTAATCGAACAGCTACATGAAACTAAGTAACTAAAAGCGCAAGGCTAAAAAAGCTACCCAAAACCAAAGGCACAAGGGCTCTCGGCAGCAAGAACACAGCTGGCTCGGTGGGGCTGCTCAGCAGGGTTGGTGAAGACTCGCAGCCTTGCTATTCGGCGAGGTGCGGCACGGGCGAAGGCGCAAGGGCTAGCGTTCGCGTGCGGCTCGGCAACAGACGAGGGCAAGCGGGTCAGTGGCTGTGCTAGAGAGGCGAGCTGTGCTTTGCGATAGCGAACAGCATGGCTGCGATCGTGAGCAAGCATGTGCGCTGATGCGGCATGGGATCACAGAAGGAAACAGCAAGGGCAGGGGCATGACTTCGCGGTGCACTGAGGTGATCCGGTGCGTGGGCTACGAGGCCTTGCGATCACAAGAGGCTACGATTGTTGCTGCGTGCAGCTCGGATTGGTGAAGGAGGGCTTGCGATAGGGCTACTCAGTGGTGTTGATCTCGGTAGAGAACAGTAGCAACTTGGAAGGCGATGCTCTGCTGCAATCTGATGAAGAGAGAAAAAGCTCTCGACTAGAAGAAAAAAAAGATAGAAAGAAAGAAAAAGAAATGAATGATCGACTAGGGTTTCGAAGGGAAAAAATGATTAAATAGAGCCCTTGTTACCACTTGTCAAAGTCAACCCGACTTCAAGTCCCAGCGAAGGCAACTTAAACAATTATTTTTTTTCCTTTATTCTCTTTTAACCGAAAGGACCTCCAAGCTTTCCAAGTACAATTCTGACCCTGGAAACCTGAAACTGTATAAGTAACCCAAACTCAGAAAATGACAGAAATAGTCCTGAAACACTAGTTAAATACAAAACTGACCCTGAAGGAAAAATTATTAAAATGCCCCTAAAGGCTCAAACTGCCCTAACGGCCCAACCAAACAATTGAAAACAACTGAACATACCTGGAGAATTGGAATGGAAAATTGGGCCGTTACAGCTACACACCTCGGCCTCTGCACATCTGGGCAGCCCATAACTCCGAAATTGTACTCTAAATGGGCTAGCCATTTTGTTGCTTCCAGTGGGTTCTCGGATCCAGCAAACTCTCTAGGCTTCCACTTAACGAAGTCCTTGAGCTACTTACCACCCTCGGCGGCACCCTCAGGAATCTCTAGCTCAACAACAGGCTCTTGTTGAGATGGCTGGGCTAGAGGCACTCTCTGCCCTACTAGAGGAACTACCGCGCCACTAGGCGGCGTGACATGAACCACTGACAGGGCCTGCTGGAACATCTGTGCAAACTGGGCCATCTGGTGTGGTGCTTGCTGTGGTGCAAACTGTGCTTGAGTCTCTGCTCTCTACTCGGTAAACATATCCCTAACCATGTCTCTCATGGCTGCAGCTAACTCCACTCCGGGAGTAGCACTCGGAGGTAGGACAGTCTCTACTCCTCCTTCTGGCAAGCCAACAGCTGGGGCCAAAGGTGGCCTGATGGTCTGATTAACTCCGGACATGGTCTCCTCAATCGCTGGCTAGACTCCAACTCCTCGGTTGACAGTGCCTGATGTCCCAGCTCCACTACGTGTAATCGACATCTCTCACGATCTACACCCAAACAACACTAAGTCAGTCCATGCTCGGACCAACACTACCAATCAATAGGTTAAGAGATGTATGCTAGGTGCAAGTATTGTAAACAAAACCCTTAAACAATTAACTTTTGACATACCTGACGGCTGTTGGAGTGCTGATGATCATGGGGACTACGACCTAACTCAGTAGGTCAGTCTACAGAATCTATGACTCTGAGCTTTGATACAAACTGTAAGAACCCGACTCTAAAACAGTCCTACAACAGTTCTTACTCAGCATGCATGAAATTAAATCCAATAAAACATCCACAGTTCAAAATAAATCCATAGCTAAAACCTGCAAGTTCAATCCAGAAATAGTTCCTCATTCAAAACGATAGTCCAAAACGGTAAGCCTATAGAGATTTATTAAAAACATGTTCAAAACATAAATGTAAAAGAAAACGGAACTCAGTTCTTGACGACATGCTGAACAAAATAATAAAATGCAAAGACTGGACTGCGGACTCCCATGATCCATCAGCTCCTCCACTAGATGTCCCGGTGCTGTCCCAAGTTACCTGGTGGAAAAACCACAGAAATAAGGGTGAGTACAAAGGCACTCAGTAAGAATCCCTAGCCGGGGTACAGTACGCAAGTCACATCATCTAGCATCCTAGATACAAGCAAGCCAAACAAACAAGTAGGCAACCTCATAACATGCCCAGCAACAATAATCTCAAACCTCGAGAGTTTCTAACTTACGGCTATGGGATCCACTGCACATCTCAGAATGAGCTATCAACATTACTCTAGAATCTCGAGAGTCTCTAACTCTCGGCTAAGGTGATCAGCTCACTATGCTAATCTTGGACACTTGGGAGAGTACCCAAGTGTCTGGCTCTAAACTGAACGGAAGGGTGTACTGATACACTAGTCCGAGGGAGCTCTCGTCCTGGCCTGTAATGTACATATGCGCACACCGCATGCTGTTGCAAACTGGATAAATGTAGGCCTACACAAACTATGCCGATCTAGGTACGCATGTCTAAGACTCGAAAAGGTGTTCACTGATCCACAGCAGGTGGGAGGCCCTCGGCACCCTACTGTGGCAGCCTGTACACACCACTGCCTGAAGCTAAGGTCGTCCCAAGGTAGGCTTTCACCAAGGAAAATACCCCGCTCTAGCAGGCCACAGACTAGGCTTCTACCGGAGTGGTACCTACTCCATGCCCGGCTGTCGGGGGGATGAATCTGTCCCACAAACCACCAGTGGGGACATATACGATGGTCTACTTTCAGCCTCTGGATGATGAAAACCTAACAGGATCTAGCTAAGAAGAAAGCACCCTAGAGCTAACAGAGTTCATCAACCACATTGCACAATATACATTCAGAATACAAATAGTCATAAATACATAACAGCCACAACAAACAGAATAGTGCAATCCAGGGTACAACTTTTTACATGCCAGGTCCTATCAGACAAGTCACAGCGATCCAATCCACTAGCACGTGCTCATACAACAATAAACCTGCAAGAACCTATCCTCTAACATGCTTGAGAAACAGTAACACACAATTAAGAACCTATCCACTAACATGCTCGGGAAACAGTAACATACAATCAAGAACCTATCCACTAACATGTTTAGTAAAACAGTAACAGACAACTAAGATGTAATAAGTGGCAAGCGCAGGGTCCATACAACCCCGATAAGGAATCCTTACCTGAATAAATAGAATAGACAAATAATAGGTGTGCTCCTTAGGCTGCAGAACCAACACAATCAAACAACCTAGACAAAGTGATAACAAACAATAATTAATATCCAAACAGCTGCACAAAACTAGGCATCTAACGCACAAGGCTCGGGAACAGGGGTTACCCAAAACTGAGAAGAACAGGGCCTCGACAAGCAAGGGCAACGGCTGTGCTGACACGGTGAGAGTCTACAGCAGGCTTCACGGCAGCGAGGCTAGGCGAGTGACACAGCGATGGCGATCGCGAGGCTACGATCAGGAGCCTATGCGTCTGGCCGTGCAACTGCGATGCGTGGGCGATCAGGGAAAAGTCAGTGAGTGGCTGGGCGTCAGCGCAAGGCTAGGTGCTATGGGCATGCGTGGGCTGGCGATCACAGGTGAGGGCATACGGTTGTTGTCGAGGCTGGCTGCGTCTCGATAGAGGGACTGATCGACGAAGGAGAAGGGGTTTTTGGTGGGGAAGCTTGCGGCAAAGGGAAGGGGAGAAGAGAATGAGAATGAGGGATCGTTGGAGAAGGCCCTGTGCATTTTGAGAGAAAACCTTTTCCTTCCCTATTTCCCTTTTTTTAAAACTTTAATTAAAACAAAAGCCTCCTTTCACATAAACGACCCAGAACCTCCCAAACTGCAAAATTAACCCTGATGTCCTGTAAGGCACAAAAACAGCCCTGGTCTCAGCCAAACGCAAGAACGACACTTAAGGTCAATAAATTACCAAACTAACCTTAGAGGTACAAAGACTAAAATACCCCTGAAGGCTAGAACTGCCCTAACGGCCCAACGGAACAACCAAAATATTCAAGAAATGTACCTGGGGAACTGGGATGAAAACCTAGGCTGTTACAATAAGAATTCTTCTAATTGAAATTACGTTTTCCGCTAGATTTAGTTTTGTGATAATTGTGCTTAGTTAGACTTTCAAAGGGAAATTGCTGAATTTTTTATAACAATTCAAAAGGGAAATAAAACAAATTGCATCCTAGAATGATTTGCATGTTCCTATCAAAGTAAAGCTGCTACTGCTCATGAAATGCATACGCAAGGGAAATAAAATCTTTAAAATATTAAAAAGAGTGGGACTTCTATCTAAGTTGTCGCATCGTTGCCTCCTAGCTTGCCTGTGTCTTGCTCCAAACTCAATATTTGTTTTGGAAATTCAAGCCATTCGGAGCAATCTTTAAGTGCTGCCGCAACTTTCAAAATTAACTCGTCCCTTGCATTCGCATATTCCCAGTAATCATGCGAATTTTTAAACAACATCTCAAATCATTTAACCAGACTATCCATGTTTATGCACGCCTCGAACTGCTCTCTCTTTTTCTTCCTCATTTCACTTTCCATAATTTCCACATGCTTTGTGTGAATCCTTAATAACCTATCAGTTACTCTTGGTTAAACTCCTTGCTCCATACACAATCGCGTAATGCCATGCGGATAGAACATCTTCCTACGATTAGTCGAAGCCCATAGCTGAATCTTTCCCTCCATTACCTTCCCCAAATTAATGCGCAGTCCACTTTTGATGGCAAAGAGCAGTAATGCCTTTTCCCTGCTAACTACCTTCACATTTGACAATGGCATAATCGCGTTCTTGATGAATATAATCCAGCTTTTCAATTCTGGATTAACGCAATCTATTGGGAACGACCACTAGTTTTTCCATTTAGCTTCCTCTATTCCAATAGTCTTTACACAATCCTGCAATTGTGTTTTAGTTGGCTTCCTTAATAGCTTTTGTCCTTCTGTTCCATTGTCTTCGAGAAGACAGAGAGCTTTGTTTAAGGCCGCAGTCCTGCAATCTATCATTCGCCCTTCGACCCAAGAAAAGAATTTACTTTCTTTATTCAGGTTTGCATAAAACTGGTGAACCCAATCCTGCCTTGCATCCGTCGTCGGCATGGATAAACTTGTCCACCCTAGACTACTGACCTCGGGTAAGGTAGCTTCTACCATGAATGCCTCAGGCCAACCTCAATCCTGCCAAAACCTCTTCCTAACCAATGCTGCATACTTACCTTCAACTAGGGCTTCTGTGCCGTTATCACCACTGCTTTCAATTATCTTACCCTTTCAAGGTAAAGTGCTGGTTGAGGCCATTTGAAGAGAACATGTAGAGTTTCTAAATTTCCAAGGTTATGACGAATTATGGTGGTCAATTCATCCGCACACAAGGTTTTTATGGGGCGATAAAGGGTTAACCCAATAGTAATCACTAGGGTGTTCTTAATCTTTTGCATATTTAGGGAGAGGATTAGGAATAACTATCGCACTGGTGCACGCTTATCACTTATCTTAATTCCAAACTCTCAAACAGGTGTCAATATTTAGACTTGAGTGTAGCATGAATTAATCTTCTTACCACAATTTATCTTGAATAAACATTAATCTCTTTTGGACCTAAACTTTTACTTTAATAAAACACTCCATTAGACTTAGAAACCAAACCACCAACCAAATGAATTGTCTTTTCTTCTGTTTGACTCTTAATTTAATACCACTGATTGAACCCAATTCGCTGTGGAGAACGATCATAGAAATACTTATCATGCTACAAATTCGATTGGGTATGCTTGCATAATATGATATCCTAATAAGAAAACTAAAGGAATTGACAGATCATCCTAAACATGATGCTATAGCAAAATTGTAAGCAGATTGTTAATCAAATGTAGCAAAGTTCAAGAAAAACAGTATTGCCCTAAGCAACTTAACTCTTAATTCTTTAGTGTTGTTGATAGCTCTTAAATAGAGCATAAAATAGGCTAGTTTATTATGAATTTTTCTAAGGTTCAAGGGAAATAATCATGCTATAAAAGACTCAATGCGAATAAAACTGTTAGGAATCTGCATTCATCATTTAGTGCACTAGAGGCTCAACATCGCATTTTAGAGTAAAATGAATGAATAAACTGGGCTTAATGCGGTACAATACAGGAAATGCAGAACTTAGACGCTATGGAACAAATCAATGTGAACAACGAAGTGCAGCAAGATGCAATCCCAAGGCAGCCGCATTTGAAAACTATGTCATAAGGAAAGAACAGAAAATCAATCAAGCAATCAATTTGGCGACAATCAAGAATTTCCAAGAGAAATCAAGGAATCTTGTATTGATAAAAATCTTCCAACTCACCCAAACTTGTTAGCCAAGCAAATCAACCCTATAAAAATCAAGAAAGAAGCTGCAATCGGTGAGCTTGTGAGGGAGGTCAGAGTTGGTGGTTTTTGTAGAAGCTGATGACAAGGAATCTGCACACTTCACAACTGCCTCATTTCTTATATGTTATTTTATTATTTTATTAGTTAGGAGAAGATTATAGAACTGTTTTGACTTTTAGTAATGAGATATCTAAATTTCCCTTATTATCTGTTGTTCATTTCTATGTCTTATTAGATACGAGTGATCGTGATAATTCGTATGTAGAATGCATGTTATTGTTGTAGGTTCTTAGTTTTTATCTGCTGCAATTTAATTTTAAGTATCATCGACTAGCTACCCACATATGCTACCTTTCAGTAAACTCAGAAGAGGGAGCTGAAGGCAGGTTTAGTATATTACGATAGGTTCATCGTGAGATCTTTCACATGATTTAATGAGTTAGGAATAACCTTACTATCGAACATGTCGCCCAAGTTTAGTATGAGTAACTGTTGTAGAAGCAGAGTTAGTTATAAATCATTAAGTGCAGAAAACACTTATTAAGACAGGGAAGTGTGGGATCTATTTACCATTATTACATATTTAGCATCTTCTATATTCGCAATTTTCACCTATGCTCATTATTTTATTGCTTATTTAGAATCTTAGAAGGAAAACTCAAATCAACCATCACTTTCATGTTTTTATTTATTCGCACAAGTCTTAAGCTAGTAAGAATAATTCTAGACCTCAATCCCCGAGGAGATCTATAATTTACTTATTACTTGCTGCATTCTGACTGCGTATACTTGTGCATAGAGATTTCAAAGCCACACTTAATACTACGTTAAGCTTAGAATCCACTCAATTGCATATTTATATCAGAACGAGCAAACACGCAAATTAAGTTTTTGGCGCCGTTGCTAGGGATTGATTATTTAGGATTAGGATTATTACTTTAAGAGTAGTTTTACACTTACCAAAAGGTTAAAAACTTGTAGTACAGGGGAACTGAGATTCAAGTAGCATCAACCAACAGGGAAAGAAGTCCCAACATATTACTAGAAGCAACAATCATCATAGATGGCATATAACCACTTTGTGAATAAGCATTGAAGCAACAATATTACCCCACCGCAACCACGTTTTTATCAGCAACCAAGCTAGACGAGGGAAACCAACAAAACAATTCTCAATTCAACATATCCTAGCTGGGAAAATCAGAGCAGTTTGGGGGAGACCATGGCAACATTTTTCAAGGGCAATTTAATCTGCATGGAGGTCGCAGCATGAATCAGACGAGGGAGTACGAGAATCATGAACCTGGATACCCAAAGTGTAATTATGAGCAATCTATTGGAGATTTACATATGGAAGATGAAATGCAGCTCAAACATCAAAATTGGATGAGGGAAAATGGAATCATTCCCACTCCCCAAAAACTAAATCGCTAGACTGAATCCACAATGGAGGAATCACTTAGGGAAAGCGTAGCCAACGAAGAAGTTACAGAACCAAACGATACATTTCTAATGGCTTAAGCACCTAATGAGGTGGCAACAAATGAACTCGACTATGGACTCTCATGGGAAGATTTCAGACTAACCATGATAAAAAAGAATGAAGATGCCATAGTTTTAAGGCGCGTAGTAGAAGAAGAAGAGTAAATGATACGATATCAGCAACAGGAAGAAGCTTGGGCAAGTGTCGCCAACCCACCAATTTTTGAAGCTGATAACAAGGAGGAAATTGTCTGTGAGAATGAAGAAGGTCCCAATATTGACACTGTGCAGAAACCAAGTGATGACAATCATAGCAAGGATGCAAATCCTCAACTTATTAGCTTTGGGAGTAATGAGCCTGCAACTTATAGCATTGATGTTCAAACAAAATCAAGTCGGGTGATGGAAGAATCATTAAATCCACAGGAAAATATATAAAGCTCGCAAAACAATGTATCACTAGCAATAGTGATAACCATTTTCAGCTATCATACTCGTAACCACACGGGGAATTAATCTGTCGAGGAAGCGACACACGGGCAACTCAATTGAGCATTATTCTGACATTTTACACCCTATTGACTCTGACTTTGGTAGGAGGAACACGCATTAAGGCGACATGAAGGAGTAAGGCAAGAGCAAGCTATCAAAGATGGTTACACTCTAAAAATATATAAATGGCCTAAGCAAGAACAACTCGCACCAGACGGGATTAGCTCGAAGAATTCTACCCAGGTTCTGCTCAGCAGCATTCTTGGAATGCGAAAATCTGGTATTTCTGACTTTGTGCAAAACATTTAGCATTTCCTTATTTCGTAATTTAGAATAGGAAGTTTTTCATTTATGCGATTATCTTTTAGTTATTTCCTTATATTTTCCTTACTAAAATTTTGGAAAGGATTGGTACGAAAATTAGCCCGAGATTCTTGATTCGGTTTAAAATCTTTCCTTCCATAATTATTCTTTCCTTGCATATGGATATTTGATTCTATTTCAAAACCTTATATAAACTTTGTGAACGAATAAAACAATCTCCAGAGTCTAGCCTGCACTTTTGAAATACAAAGATCTTGCGCATAGCTCAACTCACTTTTGAAATACGATCGTTGCCCTAATTTTGGAAGCCTATTAATACCTTTCATTTTCATTCTTCTCACCCTAGCCTCTGAACCTTCAAGTTTTCGATTCCCTACTCCATTTTTTGTGAAAATCCTCGTTGTTCCAAGGAAATGGCTGCCCAAACTCCTACCGGCACTAATATCACCAAGAGAGTAGCAAGAAAAGAGAAGATACGAGCAAGATCGCATCTACCAAGGATCTGCTGAAGAAACAGATGTCTCTAGAGCGAGCAGCGTAGCGAAAGAGATCCGAGATGCAGAAGCCGAGTTAAAGCTTTCGCTGAAGCAGAAGGTGCCACAGTCCAAACCTGAGAGCATGCCAATTCTGGAGAAGCTGGTTGAAATCCTAGAGGCTACAATGGCAAAGCCTGCTAAAGTGCCAAACGATAAAGTCGTTAAGCTTGCGGTGGCTAAAATTGTTGAGCTAGTTGTCGCTAAGGTTTAGATGGCAATCGATCCTACAGTTCTAGAGCGACTGCCAATGTTGGAAGCAGAATTAGCAAAACAAAGAGAAAAGGAGAAAGAAAGGAAGGTGATAAGCTCCAAAACGTTGCTTGATTTTACAAAGCTAGAGGTCCTTCTAGGATCCTTGCAAAAACTCACAATGAAGGCTAACTTA
>JBBMKA010080346.1:0-14480 GCA_037833695.1 Sechiopsis laciniata | reverse complement strand
ACTATTTGGTAACTCTCAAAATTACTTGGTAATAGATCTAACTTTGTTAGCTAATTTCCAATGTGAGTATTAGATAAATCCATGTTAAAAATAATTGAGATTAAGTAGAGGATTTTAAAAAGTTCTAAAAGGCGCTTAAAAGGCTCCAAGCTAGTTCAATATGGCATCTTGTCCAGGCGCTTGCCTTTCATGAAGCTTTCAATTGTCCAAATCGTGCATATTGAGGACTTTCTTATCTATTTTATTTTTTTAAAATTTTAAGTAAAATTACGATGTTCTACTCTTTTTTTCTATTTGTTTTTAAATCTCAAATTGAATCAACAATTATCTTGAAGTTTTATTTAAAAAAAAATTAATACATAATCATCAATTCACTTCTTTGTTCTCTCTAATTATCAAGAATGAAGCAGTGAATGAAGATGTTTAAATTTTTTATTTGGTATTAACATTTTAATGTTTCAGGTCTTTTTATGAGAGCAACTGTGTTAAGAATTCTATATTGAAAAAGTTTAAATGGCTTTACTAGTACCTCACTATCTTATAAATGGCTTTTCTTTCAATATTGGATCTTCAATAGACTTCTAAAGATAGTGTCTAAAGAATAAAGATAGTGTTTCCTTGGTTCACTATTCTTAGATTTCATTTCAATTTCAATTTAATTAGACTAGAAATCCCATTTGAATTTTATCGACTCTGATATCATTTTAAATAAAATAGGTTCCATCTCAAAATCAATTAATAATGAATAAAGAAACTTATGCTATCTTATACCTTTTGTGTCTCCCCATGATCTATAAATTAAGTTTTGAGATGAATATAAATTAAGTTTTGAGATGAATTCACATATGTTGAACTAATATGGTAACGAGTGTTCAATCTAAAAATTGGGATTAGATATACTAAATACAAAGAGACAAAATTAATTTTGACTAAATAGATAGAGATATTTCACATTGTAAATAAGATACTTGTGTGCTACTTCCCTCACAACAACTTTTGTATGAGGGTCATATTAACTTCTAACTCTCTTTCTAAAAAAATGCTTAATTGTTGCAGATAATATTAATGGCAGGGATTGACACAATAGGAATAACCTTAGAATGGGCGCTCTCTCATCTGCTCAACAATCCAGACGTGTTAGACAAGGCAATAACTGAGATAGACAATTTCGTAGGACAAGAGTGCTTGGTCAACGAAACAGACTTGTCGAGTTTGAGTTACTTGCAAGGAATCATAACCGAGACTCTACGACTGAACCCACCAGCTCCATTGCTACTGCCACATTGTCCTTCCAAAGACTGTAAAATCGGAGGCTACAATGTACCACGTGATGCAATCGTATTTGTTAACGCTTGGTTTATCCATAGAGATCCCAACCTATGGGAAGACGCCACCATTTTTAAGCCGGAACGACATATAAACCCTAATGGAGATGAGTCGTATAAATTATTACCATTTGGGTTGGGGAGGAGAGCTTGCCCTGGAATGGGAATAGCTCAGCGAGTGGCTAGCTTGGCTTTGGCATCAATGATTCAATGCTTTGAGTGGCAAAGAGAGGGGACTTCATTGGTTGATATGAGTGAAGGTAAAGGGATTACTGTACCCAAAGCTCAACCATTGGTAGCCAGATGCAAACCACGTCCTATCATCAAAGCTGTTTTTAATGATGTAATTGATAACAATATCTCTGAAAAATGAAAAGAAAGCTTTGCTCTTTTAAAAGAAAGATACTTCATTCTAAAAGGACTTGCAAAAAACAAGCAATTACAAAAAGGATTGCCAATTTTGAGGTAATAGTGGTAATAGAGTAATTTTTGAAGAATTTTGATTTCATACACCAACATGGCAACTGAGAAAATAATTTTGTGTCATAACTTATGAGGAGTGTTGACTTTGAAATTGGCTGTAAATATCTCTCATTTCTTTCTTTCCAGGATCCATCACATATATCAGAGCCTTTGATATTGGCATCTGCCACTCTTTAACATTTTCATTACTGCATATAAAGCCAACAATTGATGGTGCACAATTCACCAATCACACAATTAGTTTGATCCTCCGGGACCATCCATTCCTTTCCACATAAAACTTCTCATAAGTTTTTCAATTGTCTTACACACCGAGATAGGGGCTTAAAAAACCGACAACATATAGGTTGGAAGGTGTTCAAGAACAGCTTGTTCGAGGGTTAGTCTACCCCTACAAACAGGTAGCCATACGACCACTCTTTGATCTTCGAGCAACGCCAATAATCAACAATTTCATTTGCCATGAGCGCATCAGATACCTGATGATTAGTAACAAAAGAACTCTGCATAATAATATCATGGCTTGCGAGAAAAAACTTTTAAAAGATTAGCCAGCACTTTAGCAATAATTTCATACACACTTGTAGTGAGGCTAATTGTTGAATAAACTTAAATGTTAGTTTTATTAGTAATTAAGAAGTTTAGTGGAAAAACGTAAGGCCAAGAGTTCTGAAATTCAAATTCTAATGATTTTTTTTTTATTTTTTATTTTTATTTTGGTAAAACCCAAAAATACTTCATACCAATGAACATGTTTGCACTTTTTTCTTATAAACACAATATCTTTAGACATTGTCTTAGCATCCCCTTCAAATTTAGGTAAAAGGAAGTGAAACCGAGTTTGTCACGTAAAAGTTGAAACCGAGGAAAAGACATGTTTGATATGTTCGCCACAAATTAGATGTTTGATATGTTCCCTCCGTTTAATACGTAGCCGATTGCATAAATAAGTCTGTCTTTTCCTCGATTTCAACTTTTACATGACAAACATGGCATCACTTGTATAGGTTATTATTTGTATTTCAATTACTTTATGACCTTTCTTCTTGTTGCTTTTGTTTGTTAAAGTGTCTTCTCTTGCATTTATTGTTTGTATGTAATTGTTTTCTTTTTTCAATAACAAATTATCAAATAATAAGAACACATTCCGCTATCAATTTCTCATTGAGCCAATCCAATTATTATTATTTTTAAAAAAGGCCAACCGAATTATCACTAAAGCCAATGTCTTTAATTGGAAAAATATCTCACATTAGATAATTTCATCTGTCATATTCACATTTATTTCTTTCCTTATTATCAAAACAACTTGTTTTCAAAAAAAAAAAAAACTACCCTTTGACTTTATTATAGAAAAGATAAGATAGGCCATGCTTTATCATGATGTACATTAGTCTCTTTATTATATATATTAAAGATGAAACACCAAATATTAATGCATGTCGTTTAATATGGGCCACAATTTAATATTTCTTACTTTATTCTTTTATCTTTTGAATTTAAAATAAAATAGAATGTGGTCTATATTAGGGTATATAAGCGGGCATTATTTTTTAAGTCATGCTCGGGCATGACCTAAATATTTCTCTATAATCAATCATGGATATGCTCTTCCTTTCCATTTCTCTCTTTCTCTTTTCTTTCCTTCTAGCCTTCACCTTTCTTCTTTGGCCCCATCCCCAAAACCTTCCACCAACTCCATTTTTTTCACTTCCACTAATCGGCCATCTCCATCTCGTCAAACATCTCGTCCATCAATCCCTTCACGACCTCTCGAAAAATTAGGCAAGGTCTTTTCTCTCCGCTTCGGTTCACATCTCGTCGTCGTCATCTCATCTCCTTCGGTCGTCCAAGAATGCTTTACAAAGAATGATGTAGTTCTCGCTAACCGACCATTATTGAGCTCTGTACAACCCATATCCTACAACTACACACCATGTCAGTCGCCCCATATGGCGAGCATTGGTGAAACCTTTGACGAATCGGTGCACTCAAGATATTCTCCACGAGTCGGCTGAGTTTGTTCATGGGGATTCAAGAGGATGAAGTGAAGCGTTTGATGCGTAGGTTTTGTGGGAGTTCGTTGGAAGAGTTCATGAAAATTGAACCGGAGTCCATGTTTTTAGATCTTATGTACAATGTTATTATGAGAATGGTAGCACAGACTATCTCGAGCCATGATATATAGAAAAATCATTGAAGAAGATAAAATGAAAAGAGGGTAAACAAACAATGGAAAAGAATTAAGATGTGTCAAGTAAAAGAGAGAGTAAAGAAATAAAGTATTATAAGTGGTTTTGGAAAACAACCGGTCATTTTTAATTCTTTTTTAAATATTAAAAAATTATTTTTTCTAGAGAAGAATTGTACAGGAGCTTATTAAAATCCAGATGATTTTATTCAAGAGAGAAGAATCTATATTTACACACATATGAGCAGCAGAACTAAAATTAACCAATATAACCAATTCTAACGTATCTAAGAAAATAAATCAGTAAATACTAAATATAGTAAATTGGTAAATACAAAATATAGATACGTATAATAAAAACAACTTCTCATTCAAACCAAATTCAAACAAACTACTTTAATTCTATAAAAAAAAAAATCACATCTGAATGAATTTTTTACTATAATTTCTCCATATAAATGAAAATGGGAAGTTTTATACTTAAATTTATATTAATGAGACTTTATAAAATTCGGTTGGTTTTTATAAAATAAATTCTCCTACGGACTGACCATCCACTTTTGTTCCGTCGGTTTTTTCGATGAGTAATTACTAAATACTATTTGTTCAAAAAAAAAAAGAAAAGAAAAAAAAAGGTGTAGTACCTATAGGTTGCACTCCATTTAATGCCTTTCTACTTTTAGTATTCTACACTTTGAAATTAAATACAATACCCTTCTTCTATTTTATTTTATTTTTTTTATGTGTTTCTTTCAAAAAAAAAATATAAATAAGTCATAAGTCACCTAAACTTTAAAAAATGTATTTAATAGATTATTTATGAACTTCTAATTTCATGATTTACACAATCTTTAAATTTCTAATATATATGTAATAGATCCAAATACAATTGAGAATCTTTAAAGGAAAATTGTATTGAATGTACTTTTTTACTAAATAATTATAAATGTAGATAAATTTTAAAATATTTATATTTATAGTTATTGATATTGTATTGATTTATTAATATAAATTATATATTATTAATAGCTATAACTCTAATTACTAATTTTGTAAAAAGTTATTGTTACATGTTGATTGTGTTCCCTCCTCTCTAAATTGGTTGTGCCCTTCGTTGCCATTACTATTACACGATGCGATAACCTCACGATGCCACCATTGTTAGAAATCCTATTATTTGTGTTTGCACCAAACACATTGAAATCGACATCTATCATCCTCCTCTAATTGGATGTTTGATATGTTCCCTCCCTTTAATACCTAGCCGATTGCATAAATAAGTCTTTGTCCTTGGTTTCAACTTTTACATGACAATCATGGCATGACTTTCTTTTAAGTGCATTTGAAATGAATGTTTTTTTTTTGTTTTTTTTTGAAATTGGGTGGAAGAACCCTTTAGATCATTAGGTGTACACTACTACCGTTGAGCTGCTCTGGTTCGCATTTAAAATGTGGATTTTTTTTTTTTTTTTTTTGACAAGAAGTGTGGATGTTCAAATGTAAGGCTTGTAGGTTATTATTGTATTTCAATTACTTTATGACTTTTCTTCTTGTTGCTTCTGTTTGTTAAAGTGTCTTTTCTTGCATTTATTAGCATTTATTGTTTGTATGTAATTATTTTCTTTTTTCAATAACAAATTATCAAAATAATAAAAATACATTCTACTATGAATTTCTTATTGAGCCAATCCAATTATTATTATTTTTAAAAAAGGCCAACCGAATTATTTCACTAAAGTCAACTGCCTTAAATTGGGAAAATATCTCACATTAGATAATTTCATCTGTCATATTCACATTTATTTCTTTCCTTATTATCAAACCAACTAGCCTTTCACTCTATTATAGAAAAGATAAGATTGATAGGCCATGCTTTATTGATGTAAAGTTGTCTCTTTATTTTATATATATTAAAGATGAAACACCAAAGAAACACAAAACCATATTATCAATCATGGATATGTTCTTCCTTTCCATTTCTCTCTTTCTCTTTTCTTTCCTTCTAGCCTTCACCTTTCTTCTTCGGCCCCTTCGCCAAAACCTTCCACCAACTCCATTTTTTTCACTTCCACTAATCGGCCATCTCCATCTCGTCAAGCATCCCATCCATCGATCCCTTCACGACCTCTCGAAAAAATACGGCGAGGTCTTTTCTCTCCGCTTCGGTTCACATCTCGTTGTTGTCATCTCATCTCCTTCTCTCGTCCAAGAATGCTTTACAAAGAACGATGTCGTTCTCGCTAACCGACCATTATTGAGCTCTGTAAAACCCATATCCTACAACTACACAACCATGTCAGTCGCCCCTTACGGCGAGCATTGGCGAAACCTTCGACGAATCGGCGCACTTGAGATATTCTCCACGAGTCGGCTGAATCTATTCGTGGGGATTCGAGAGGATGAAGTGAAGCGTTTGATGCGTAGGTTTTGTGGGAGTTCGTTGGAAGAGTTCATGACAATTGAACCGGAGTCTATGTTTTTAGATCTTATGTACAATGTCTTAATGAGAATGGTAGCCGGGGAGAAGGCTTTTGAAGGGTATAAGGGAAAATCGAGTGAGTTTCGAGAGGTGGTGACACAGACTATGGCAAATTCTGGATCAACAAATCCAGGAGACTTCATACCAATATGGAATTGGATTGATCCAAATGGTTTAGAGAAGAAACTGATGAAGCTCGGACAAAAAATGGATGAACTTCTTCAAGAATTGGTTGATGGTATGAGGAATAATCAAGAAGGTGATGGGAACACTATGATTGATCGTTTGCTTTATTTACAGCAAACAGATCCTGAAAATTATAGTGACCAAATTATCAAAGGACTCATACAGGTACATATCTTCTTATTATTATTATTGGACCTCAGTTTTTCCACTTATTGTCTATGTGAAATGATATACACACTCTTCACATCCCTCAATTGTTATATTTTATTACAGCTCACTTTCCAAGTGAGTATTTGGTTAACAAATTCGGATATCCTAATCAAAAGGGTAAAATTTAAAGGGATATTTTATCTTTAAATTTGGATTCAACTCAAACTGATAAATTTGGAAGAAGACAAGAGATAAAATGAAGAAAACTAAGTTTTAAATGAAAAAAAGTAAAGAAAGTAAACGTCTGTTTGATGCCCGGGAAGTAAATATAAAATGTTCTTTTTTTTTTTGTTTGAAAGTAAATTACTTCATTAATATAGAATCCATCCATATGTCGGACCAAGACCAAGACCAAGCGATAAAAAACTATTAAGTAAAGAACTTAAAAAGGATACAAGACACTTTCGATCCGGCAGAATTCGTAGATCCTAATATAATAGGCCCATAAAAAATAGTCACCACAATAATAGAAGTTGACATTAAAAAGACTTTAATCCTAACAACATAACGACCATTGAGAAACAAGAATCCTTTAAAGTAGAAGACAAAAGTTTCTAAATCGTAGAGGAATGAAAGCTCCATCAAAAGTAACACTCAGATGCTATATCCTTAAGAAATCTTTTATCAATCTGGTCCTCCCCTTATAAAAAGAAACAAAAATTACAAAATATGACCTAGGTGAAACAGACTCTAACAATAAAGACTCTTTGAATTAAAATAAAAATAAAAATAAACATAACAAATAGAAACTTAAAAAGTATCACAATTTTTTTAAAAATTTGGATTGTCCAAAGATTGTTCATCCCTTGAACAATCCAAAAAAGAAAAAAAAAAAAAAAAAACATCATGGATATTTGCTTCTATGAACATTAGAGAAAGCCAAAAAGGAGCAAGGTAAAAAATCAATTGAATCTTCCATACTAGAAATTTTGAAAAATGAAACATTTGACTCGATAATATCCTTGCACCGACTTCCACTCTTTCACTTTGACAACCAACTCGACAAAATTCGGTGGCCCTACTGAAACAACCAACTTGCAGTTCTACATGTTCACTTATACCAAATTCTAGAATCTCTTCATTAGCAATATTTAAAAATATTTCATACATATTAAAATATAAAATATTTAACTTGATTAAAAGTTATCTTTGTTTTTAGAATATATTGAAAAAGAAGAACAACAAACTTACATAGAAGATATCACTGCTCTTAAATAGAACCTTAATCATAGTGTTGAATTTGATTAAAAGTTATAAGTTTCAACTTTCACTTTATTGAAGCCTATATTTTCATTTGATTGAAATTTATTAGTTTTATGGTTATCAATTTAAGGTGATTTAATTAAATTTTTTTTTTTTTTTGTGTTATTTGATTTCTTTTTTTAAAATTTTGCATGGTTTATTTTATTTTATTTTATTTTTCTACTCGTGAAAAGGTCCATAAAAAAGATTAAAATAAATAATAAAATTAAACGTGGCACAATATATATGAATCACGTGGAGGGCATGTAGATACAAATGGTATGTTTGGGCCTCCGTTTTCGTAAACGGTCGGGTTAGTTATAATAACTCAACCCGTGTTTGCCCCACTGTTTATTATAAACGATGGTTACCTAAACCTGCGTGTCCGTTTATCTAAACCTACATGCCAGTTTATCTAAACCTTATATTTTTTATTAAATATTTTTATGAATATTGACTATAAATTTTCTTTAAAATTTTCTAATATATATATGTATATATATGATGTTTTTTAACCAAATTAATTGGTGATTATTTGAAATAATAACTCATAAATTGGTCTTAGTTAATAGTATATAATTTTTTATTTTTCTTTTTTATAGTAGTTTATCTTTTTTTTAATTAGTATATTTTATTATTTCAAATTGATTCACTACTTAAACATTAAGATTTTGGAAAAAAAAAAAATAAAAATAAACGATTTTGTGAAGAATAATGAAAACAAAACTTAAAGGTGAAATTTGTTTTGAGGTCAATATTAACTTAAAAAATTAAGATAAATGGTGGTTACCTAAACCTGCGTACCCGTTTATCTAAATCTACATGTCAGTTTATCTAAACCTTATATTTTTTATTAAATATTTTTATGAATATTGACTATAAATTTTCTTTAAAATTTTCTAATATATATATGTATATATATGATGTTTTTTAACAAAATTAATTGGTGATTGTTTGAAATAATAACTCATAAATTGGTCTTAGTTAATAATATATAATTTTTTATTTTTAGTTTATCTTTTTTTTTAATTAGTATATTTTATTTATTTCAAATTTATTCACTACTTAAACATTAAGATTTTGGAAAATGAGTAAAAAAAACTAAACAATTTTGTGAGGAATAAAGAAAACAAAACTTAAAGGTAAAATTTGTTTTGAGATCAATATTAACTTAAAAAATTAATTTTTGATACATAACTACATTAATATATAAGTGAAAAAAAAATTTGAAAAAAAAATAATAAATGTCCCCAAATGGTGGCACAGTGGTTGAAAAACTTAAATTTGGAAGGAATGCTCCCTTCAAGATCAAAAAATTATGTTCAATATTAATGATAAGTTTATTAAACAAATTTATTAATTATTTGTTAACTTTTTTTAATTTAAATTTAAGTAACTAAAAAAAATTGTAAAAAAAATTTTGTAACTTTTTTTATAATAACCTACACTCCAAGCACCGTTTATCATAACCTCTTTTATAATAACTTGCACCCCAAACGCTGTTTATTTTAATCCCGTTTATCTTAACCATTCATCTACAATTACATAATCAGTGCTCCAAACACATCAAATTTTTCTCATAATTATATAAAAAAATACCTGCAAAAGGCGCTCGCTTTTCATGAGTCCCCAAGTTTGCAAGTCACGGGCTTCGAGAGCTTTTTTTATTAATATTTTATAAAATCAAAGTAAAACGGAATGCTTTATTTGGTTTTTAAATTTCAAATTCAATCAATCATTACTTTAAAATTTTATTTTAAAAAAATATTAAAACTTCTTTGTTCTCTCTAATTAGGAACCATAAGTTTGATTTTAAGAATTTTAAATTTTTATTTGGAATTAATATTTTTAAATTTTTATGAGGTGACTATATAAAAAATGAGTAATATTTTTATTTGGAATTAATATTTTTAAAACTTCTTTATATATGTTTTGTGTATATACATGTAAATCAATGTTCTTTTGAAGAAAAAAAAAAGCGGCATGTACTTATTGTGCGGCTTGTGGGTTAAAAAACTTTACAAGTACCTCAAGTGTCTTATAAATGGTTTTAATATGTTGGATCTTCAATACGCATCTAGTGTCTCTTTGGTTCCCTATTCTAAAGACGGTGTCTCATTTGTGTTTTACGACTCTAATACCATTTTAGATAATGTTATGAAATTGGCGGTCAACAATCGAACAAAAAATAAAAAAAAACACAGAAGAGAAGAAAAATATACAGAATTTACGTGATTCACTAACGCTGTGTTATATAGTTCACGGGCAGAGAAGGGGCACGATTTTTATTAAGGGGAGCGAAAATACATAATAAACATCATATGGCGGCTAAGATTTAGTTCTTGTTTATATAAGAACTCTTATTAAATCCTATTACAGATAATATACCAAAAATAAATAAAAGTCCATTAAATAACAAATCACTAGTAGAATATTGGGTATTAATGGCAGGCACGACCTGTCATTATTCACAAACAATGACGGGCATGAGCCTGCCATTAATAGTGTAAACAATTGATGGCGGGCACAAAAGGTGGTGGGTGCTTAATGCCCTCCACCAATACTCTTTGATGGCAGACATCTTTGCCCGCCACCAATACCATCAATCCTAATTTTCTCAAATCTCCAATAGCTCCGTCACTTTCCTCTCCAAATCAAATCCCTCCTCCACCATGTACTACCCTATCCTTACCCTTCACATCTCTCAACTTCCTTGCCGTCTTCATCACCATCGCTCTACCACCCACGCCGCCCTCCTCCTTAAAGACGCTCTTTTTGCTGTAGTCTATCTCTGACCCCATCGGAAAAATCATCACCCGTAGCTAATACAACATCAACTCCACTGCCTACGATCTACTTTGGCACTTCCTCCACCGCATTCTCGCTTCCCAAATCCTGACATATGGATAGATTACAACATAAATGACCTAAAAATAATTTTAAAAAGTTAGGGACTAAGAAAAAGAGTTACCAAATTTATGAAGAAATATCCAAAGTTGAAGAAGAAATGAAACCCAAAATTTGCGAACTTCAAATTTGTGAGCTTCGAAATTAAGGGAGAAGTGAAACTCGAAGTTGTGAGCTTCAAATTGGTCGAAAAATGTCGAATATGAGCGCGATATGCCGAAGAAATGAGCCAAACTTGTGAGAGGAAATGAAACCCTAGGTTTGAAAAGAGAAAAAGAGAAAGAGAAGAGAAGAATGAGTGTGTTTTTGTCGAAGGAGGAAGAAAGGAAGAAAATAAAGAGCGTTTTTGGCGTTTATAATAGATGGCGGGCAGTGCCTGCCACCAAAAGTAATTAATGGGGAGGCATATTTGCCCGCCGCCGTTAACAATTAACGGCGGGCATATTTATGCCCGCCATCTTTACTTTCGTGTTTTTTTTTTTATAATCTTTTTAGTCCGCCATCTATTCTTGTAATTGTAGTAGTGAATACTGATTTCGAGACCCCCACTTGTTGACCGAGCAGCGAGACGTAGGACATTCAGTCGTTCAAGACATATCTCAATAGATTACATGATGTTTCATTCCATTAACGATGAAAGTAGAAATTTCTGATTCTTATACTTCTGTGTACCCTGTCTATGAATTAAGTTTTGAGAAGAAATTCATTCATCGTATACCTCATATGCCATTTCGTCTATGAATTAATTTTTTAGATGAATTCAATATATGTTGAACTAATATGGTTTGAATTTGGCTACCAACAGAGGAATTCACAAGTTTAAAAGTTATGATGATCTCAAGTTGAAAAGATAGAGATATTTCAAGTTATAAAAAAGATACTTGTGCTACCCCTTCCTATAACTAATTAATTTTGCAATGAGCCTCATACTACTTCATACTCTATTTCTTGCAGATCATATTATTAGCGGGGATTGACACAACAGCAATAACCTTAGAATGGGCTATCTCTCATTTACTTAACAATCCAGACGTGTTAGACAAGACAATAGCTGAGATAGACGGTTTCGTAGGACAAGAGCGCTTGGTCAATGAAACAGATTTATCGAGTTTAAGATATCTACAAGGGATCATAACCGAAACTCTACGATTGAACCCATCAACTCCATTGCTAGTGCCACATTGCCCTTCCAAAGACTGTAAAATCGGAGGCTACGATGTGCCACGTGATACAATTGTATTGGTTAATGCTTGGCTTATTCATAGAGATCCCAACCTATGGGAAGACGCCACCCTTTTTAAGCCCGAACGACATATGAACCCTAATGGAGAGGAGTCGTATAAATTATTACCATTTGGGTTGGGGAGGAGAGCCTGCCCTGCAATAGGAATAGCTCAACGTATGGCTAGCTTGGCTTTGGCATCGATGATTCAATGCTTCGAGTGGCAAAGAGAAGGCACTTTGTTGGTTGATATGAGTGAAGGTGAAGGGATTACTATGCCCAAAGCTCAACCATTGGTAGCCAAATGCAAACCACGTCCTATCATCAAAGCTCTTTTTAACGATGCAATTGATCGTAATGAAAATTGAAATTCTTAAAGACTTGTAGTCATTGTTATGTATAATATAACAATGCTTGTTGTTTTTTCATTATGGTATTCAATGTTTCGTTGGATGTGTTATGTTCTAAATTCTTGTAGTGGTTTATTGCATACAATTTGAATATAAATAAAATGACTTCTTTTTAGGACATGTAGGCATCTTTATGGTCTTGAATCTATTTATTTTATTAGCATAGTTCAACGACAACTTATGTAGGCATCTTTATGGTCTTGAATTATTTATTTTATTAGCATAGTTCAACGACAACTTTTGTAGGCATCTTTATGGTCTTGAATTATTTATTTTATTAGCATAGTTCAACAACTTTTGGGTGAATTTATCTATACTATTATAGAAAGTTTTTTATGACATATTATACAAATTTTGTACATGAATATTCACGTTTATTTAAATTTGGTCATGAACATGTAGATTAGGGCATTTCTTAATATTTATAAAACGTGTTTTGGCTACAATTTAAAAATGTCATGAATTAAAAAAAAAAAAAAAAAAAGGGTTTGTGGTGTTATAAATCTCGTGAAACAGTTGCCATCAATTATCTAAATAAATAATCTATTTACTCAAATCATTTACTTTTCTTAAAGTGAAGATATTTTTTCGAGGAGTTTTCAAGCTAATAAATTTTGCAAACCAATTTTGAAGAAAATTTGTGTGTATCTAACTATTTTGGCAAGACAACAAAAATTTTCATAAATATATTTTGAGTTTGTAACTTGTAGTAATCTAGAAACAAAAGCTTTAAGTAAGATGATTGACTTAATCAGAACTTTATGAGAAATTTCCGTAGATTAATGAAGAAATAAGAATGACACTTCCACCAACACGGCAATAGTAAGGAAGTTTACTATTTATGCTACATGTAGTAGAAATCTAGTTGGAAATGTGTGTGTTTTTTTTTTGTATAAGTTGGGGAATGAAAACCACAAACTCTACAACTCAGGTACGCTCTCAAATTAAAGTCAAATATCGAATTTTGAGATCAAAACCATGACAATGGTGTTGAATTGGATTACCACCAAACAATAAACTAATGGGTCACCAACTCATTTAATAATAGGAAATGTGAATTAATCTAAGCCAAATGACTTAGAATGTGTTTATTTAATAATAAACAAAGTAACCAACTTTCAATAGATTTCTGAATTTCTAATTTAATGTTTAATATGTTCTTTAAATTAAAAAGATTGGTCAATTTTGTAACTTCTAATTTTATATATCTAATAGGTCTCAATATATTTGAAATCTTTAAAAATTAAGAAATTTATCGAATGGATGAGTGGCGCAATGGTTTCATTGTTTGGTTGTAGACCACTAACACTAGTGTCACATGTTCGATCCCGAAAATCGATATTTATTCCCTCCCCCCTCATAAGTACAAAAAAAAAATTAAGAATTTTACTTGATATATGAAATTAAACATGTAATATTGATCGCTTAATACATTTATAAATTTAATTTTTAATCTATAAAACACATAATTAAAAGGTCGACCTTTTCTATGCTTGTAAAATATATTAATACTAATGCGTTTATAAATTGGTTTTTTTTAACAGAAATCCAAACTAATGCGTTTTTCTATAATATAAATCCAAACAAAACTATATTGCCAAGTTACGTATAGTTTATTAAGCTTCAAATTATCCCAAAAATTTACAAATTACAACCCTTTAAACACAAATGCGTGTACACATCACACACTCTTTTTCTTTTTTTATTACCACAGCTACATTATAAGTTTTGGATTTATTACTCTCAATACAAGTTTTCCTAATCACAGAGCAGATGGAATAAATGATAGCTTTTGGTTTTCATCTTCTATGGGGTTTTTGGCCTT
>JBBMKA010080325.1:0-14481 GCA_037833695.1 Sechiopsis laciniata | reverse complement strand
CTTCAAATTCAAATTCCAACTTCAAAAAGTTATTTCATCTACTCGGTAAAGTTTAGTATCAACATGCAATCGGTAGATATGATGAATCTGTATGAAATGATGAATCGGTAAAGTTTAAGTAAAAATACTAAAGTATCAACATGCAATCGGTAGATGCACTTACCTCTGCAAACAAGTAGGAGATTCTCACGGTTCTTGGATTCGCCGGAGTTTGAAGAGACGGTCGGAGTGGATTGAGAGTGGGTGGTTGAGAGGTGCGAGTTGTAGAGAAAAAATCGTGGGGGAAGAAGTCAGAGAGCTCGCGAGTGATGGGTAGAGAGAAATCGTGAAGTCGGAGAGCTTGCAAATGGGTAGAGAGAAATCGTGAAGTCGGAGAAGTCGCGGGTAGAGAGAAATCGTGGGGGGAAGAAATCGAATAAGGGCAGAGAGTTAAGAAATCGTGGGGGGAAGAAAACGAATTAGGGCAGAGAGTTATATTGTGGGTATTTTAGACATTTCACAACTCTTTTGCCACATATGAATAACTTTTGGAATTGTGCTATGGAGAGAATTATTTTAGTTTTTTGTAATATACATGCCAAAACTCCTAATTTAAAACTCAATTTCCTAAAATCTAAATGTTATTTCCTTTAATATTTCTTTTAATTTATTAATTCACCTTTTTCACCTATACCTACACGGCAAGACATGGAATTGGGCACAAAAGGAGAAGTTTGAATTTATTCACATAATTTCCTATCTTCTCTCTATTCCATAATTATTTTTTAAATTTGCCCTCCATAGCATTTCCATTTTCCTTCATTTTCCATTCAAGTTATTCTTCCTTTTATTATTAAACAAACCTTTTCTTTTCTCTTTATTTTCCAATTACAATGGCTTAATTTATTCTTTCAAGTTCCCTTAATTCATTATCTTGGATTTGAACTACATATAATATATAATACTTATGGTCTCTTTAGGAAATTTTATTTAAAAGTAAAACAATTAAGAATTATATTCCAATTTAGGGATTTCTTCTTTAACTACTAAATTGTCATCTTACCATATTTAATTAATTTGAAAATCTGAAGGGACAAAATAATATCAAGAGGTATTTCTAAATATTTATTATTAAATTTCTAATTAAACTACTTGGAAATTTCGGGGCGTTACAATTATCCAATAGGATGTACTATACATAATAACATCACAATTATACATATAGATATCCACAGTGTTATTGACACCATAATAATGTAGAGGTGTAATCAGTGGCCAACACAGATATACACAAATGTGATTTTATGTTCATAAGGAGTGATATAGATATGATTGGCTACATATACACATGTATAAACATATATATGAAATTTCAATCTAATGTGGAGGATATATATATATATGTGTGTGTGTGTGTGTGTGTGTGTGTGTATGTGTGTGTGTGTGTGTGTGTGGGTAGTTAAGTTTTCGATGTTAGCTCTATTGTTTATGTTAAGATTATTGTTTTTTGATCTTAACATAGACAATAGAGCTAACATCGAAAATGATTAATAGCTAAGAACACTATATTAAGAGATAATATATAGAGGTTACAATATGATAACTCTAAATAATAGAGTTATTTAAGCCTTAGTTCTAATACATTTTAACAATATATGCATTACCGTATCTTTCTTCAAAAAAACAATATATGCATTAAAAGAATGTATTCGGAGTTAAAATATTGTTAAAAATAGAGATGATTAAATAAATTATGAATGTCTAGAGAGCGGAAAAAGATAAATTAATGGTTTTTGTATAAAAGTTAGATAATGTTCGACGCTTAGAGCAAGATCGTGTCAAGAATCCAAGTCTCGTTGATCTAATGTTTTATGTTCAAGAAAATACAAATCGTAAATATCTTTGTCGCAAAAATGTAGAAAGATCTTTCTCTTACCATAAAGATATTTGTCAAATTCAAAAATCTTCCAAAGATCACACTTGGATTACAAGAAAGACAAACACCTATAAATACGTGAAGGATCGATGACCAAGCTGTGCTGGGTTGTTAAGGTTTCACTAATGATGGATTGCGAGGTTGCCGAATGGCATCGATTGAACCCTCGGCCATGTTTGTTGTCTATGGAACCCGAGCAAACTGGTACCAAGGTGTCTGTCAAAGTTCGGAGATCGCAAGTGAAGTGGAATCAGTTTTTCACCAGCCCACTTTTATTTGTTTTCTTTATCACTTTCGTAGTTAGGATTTATCTTTTATTTTGGATTCGTAAGAGTAAGTTGTAACGCAACACTTGATTTCTATATGCAGATGTTTGTCTTTAATACGTTATCATCTTTCGCATTCCCATGCATATTTACATTTTTTATTAAGATGCATGCCAAGTAACAGTTCAAGAACGGGTCGTAATTAATCTTAGGTTATAGTAAAGGACGATGAGTTAATATTTATGGTAGTTGTTTTAACTAGCAATGGTCGATTGACAACCCACCTGAAGCTTGCTTTTCGTCTATCTCAGAAAATGAGCGAGAAGGGATTAACTCAACCATAATCGTTAGGTTTTTGCTTGATCTCTCGCATATTTAGGGATAGGATTAGGAATAATCATCCCACTAATTGCATGCATAACACTTAATTTAAACCCAAGACTTTAAACAGAGTTTGAACCTTGTACACTGTTCTCGAAGAGGAGCTTTAAGATCTAAGTGTAGCATGAATTAACCTTTTTACCAATAGTTTTTATAAGGAAATATTAATTGCTTCGCAAGCTATAATTCACGCTTTGGTAGAGCAAGTTACTAGAGTTAGGAACCAAACTACCAACCACACGTGCCATGTTCACGCGCCATGTTTTCTTTTCTGCTCTAACTCTTAATTTGAATAACTGTTGATTAACACAATTTCCTGCAGAGAACGATAAAATATAAATACTTATTAGTTGCTGCACACTCGACTTCGTATACTTGTGTAGAATGCTATTCAAAAGCATATGACATTAGTATTAGTGTCTTATCCTTCGAATTTATCATTAAATTATTTATACTGCACAAAATCAACACATCACAATACTATAGCCATTCGAAAGGGTTAGTCTCCCCCAATTCTTGTTCAAAACAACACTACCAAAATGCCTCATCTTCTAAGAACCAACTCCTCTATTTAAACAAAAACATTAATAGTTAATTACCACTATGTCCTTACCAATATAATACTAATATCCCAAAACTATTACTTTCTGGGGGTCAACCGTTTGATCTCCACAAACGGCAATAGGTCATTTTCCTCATTTTATCATACACATAAAGAATATATTTTAATATTAGAAATTAATTGTTATTCTCTTTTATGGAAAATACTGACCGTAAGACTATAAATATGACAATTTATGTGGGTCAAATGACAATTTATGTGGGTCAAATGACTATGATTATTTGAATCATTTTTTTTTTAGAGATCTCTCCAAAATTCTTCTATACTCACAATTTTCCTTGTTTGAATCATAGGAAGTAAAGACCTTCCAACCTAAATCTATATACTCACCGTAATATGTAAAATAATATTTTAATTTTGGTTTAAGTTCTAGAAAATTAAAGTTAAAGATTCCATGTTATTTCCTTTCATTGCATCAATTTTTTTTATTGAAGCATTTCTAAATTTCCCTACATAGAGAAGACTAACCTCTCGCTCTAGTAAGGACGTGATTGTCCCCCACTTAAATGCGGTTAAGAGTTTAATCTTGACGAATTTTGAAAATGAACCAAAGCTTGTAGAGTCTTAAACATCGAACCAATCTTGAATCAAGTTCGAACCAAGACTTTAAGATCAACGACATGCTCAAAATTGGAAACAACAATTATAAATGGAAAATTATTAAACTAGCCGTCTTAGCTCAGTGGTAGAGCGCGTGGCTTTTAACCACGTGGTCGTGGGTTCAATCCCCATAGATGGCAACAGGGTATTTTCATCATTTTATAATAGTTATAAAGAATGCATTAAAATATTAGAAACTAAATGTTATGCTCTTTATGGAAAATATTTACCATTAGACTCTATAAATAAGACAATTGTGTTGACCAAATGAATATCATATTTGAATCATTTTTTTAAGAGACCTATCCAAAATTCTTCAATACTCTCAATTTTTGGACCTTCATACCAAAATCTATGTTGTCAACATAATCTGTATATTAATACTTTGTTTTAGGTCTAAGTTCTCAAAAATTAAAGTTTCGGTGTTATTTATTTTCATTGCATTAGTTTTTTTTTTTTTTTTATTAAAGCATTTCTAAATTTTCCTACATAGAGGAGACTAACTTCTCGCACCAATATGGTAAGGAGGTGGTTGGTTCCCCCCTTAAATGCAGTTAGGAGTTCAACCTTACCAAATTATGAAAAGGAACCAAAGTTTATAGAGTCTTAAACACTTAACCAATATTAAATTGAGTTCGAACCAAGACATGTAGATAAGCGACTTAAAATATACTTTTAACTTTAAACTAAACATTTACACAAAAAAACTTTAAACTAAACATTTTCTACGATACTAGATTCAAAAAGTGGGGACAACGATTAGAAACGGAAAATTATTAAACTAGAGGTTGTGGGTTTGATCCCACAAACGTCGTTAGGTTGTTTTCCTCATTTTATAACAATCACACACAATGTATTAAAATATTAGAAATTAATTGTTATGCTTTTTATGGAAAATATTTACCATAAGACTCTATAAATAAGACAATTGTCTTCACCAAATGAATATCATATTTGAATAATTTTTTTAAGAGACCTCTCCAAAATTCTTCTCTAGACTCCATTTTCATTGTTTGAAACATAGCAAGAAAAGACCTTCAAATCTAAATCTTTGTGGTCAACATAATATCTAAATTAATACTATAATTTAGGTTAAAGTTCTAGAAAATTAAAGTTATAGCTTCCATGTTATTTGTTTTCATTGTATTAATTTTTTTTTTATTAAAGCATTTCTAAATTTCCCTACACAGAGGAGGCTAACCTCTCGCACTAGTACGGTGAGGAGGTGGTTTTTTTTTCACTTAAATGCAGCTAGGAGTTCAACCTTGCCAAATTAATTATGAAATGGAACCAAAGCTTGTAGAGTCTTAAATACCAAACCAATATTGAATCGAGTTTGAAACAAGACTTGAAGATCAACGACGAAAAAGATACGTTTAACTCTAAACTAAGCATGTTCTACTATGTTAGACTCATAAGTGGGAACAGAGATTATAAACGAAAAATTATTAAACTAGCAGTCTTAGCTCAGTGGTAGAGCGTGTGGCTTTTAACCACGTGGTCATGGGTTTGATCCCCACAGACGGCGAAAGGTTTGTCTCCTTGTTTTATTTTAATAGTCATAAAGAATGTATTAAAATAGTAGAAATTAAATGTTTTGCTCTTTACGGAAAATATTTACCATAAGACTCTATAAATAAGAAAGTTATGTTGACCAAATGCATATCATATTTGAATCATTTCTTTAAGATAACTCTCCAAAAATTTTCAATACTTTCAATTTTTTCATTCCAAACATAGCAAGAAAAGACCTTCCAAACTAAATCTATGTGGTCGACATAATATGTAAATTAATACTTTGATTTAGGTCTAAGTTTTCAAAAATTAAAGTTACTATTTGTTTTCATTGTATTAATTTTTTATTTATTAAAGCATTTCTAAATTTCCCTACATAGAGGAGGCTAACCTCTCGCACTAGTATGGTGAGGAGGTGGTTTTTTTTCACTTAAATGCAGTTAGGAGTTCAACCTTGCCAAATTATGAAATGGCACCAAAGCTTGTAGAGTCTTCAATACCAAACCAATATTGAATCGAGTTCGAAACAAGACTTGAAGATCAACGACGAAAAAGATACGTTTAACTCTAAACTAAGCATGTTCTACGATGTTAGACTCATAAGTGGGGACAGAGATTATAAACGGAAAATTATTAAACTAGTCATCTTAGCTCAGTGGTAGATTGTGTGGCTTTTAACCATGTAATTGTAAGTTCGATCCCCATAGACAACAATATGTTGTTATGCTCTTTATGGAAAATATTTACCATAAGACACTATAAATAATTCAATTGTGTTGACCAAATGAATATCATATTTAAATCATTTTTTTTAAGAGACCTCTCCTGAAATTTTCGATACTCTCAATTTTTTTTGTTCGAAACATAGCAAGAAAATACCTTCCAACCTAAATCTATGTGGTCAACATAATAGGTAAATTAATACTTTGAAATTTATCAAAAATTAAAGTTACAACATCCATATTATTTGTTTTCATTGCATTAATTTTTTTTATTAAAGCATTTCTAAATTTCCCTACAAAAAGGAGACTAACCTCTCGCACTAGTATGGTGATAAGGTGGTTGTTCCCCACTTAAATGCAGTTAGGAGTTCAACCTAGCCAAATTATAAAAAGGAACCAAAGTTTGTAGAGTCTTAAACATAAAACCAATATTGAATCGAGTTCGAACCAAAACTTGAAGATCAACGATGTAAATACGTTTAACTCTAAACTAAGCATGTTCTACGATAAAAGTGGGGACGACGATTATAAATAAAAAATTATTAAACTAGTCGTCTCATCTTAGTGGTAGAGCGTGTGGCTTTTATCCACGTGGTCGCACAGACGATGATAGGTTGTTTCCTCATTTTATAATAGTCATAAAGAATGTATTAAAATATTAAAATTAATTGTTATGCTCTTTATGGACCTTCCAACTAGAAGTTGTAGGAAGAAGGTTTCTCATTGTCTAAGTATAACAACTAGAAGATCAATCTCATTTAAGAACAGGGGATGAGGTTGCGATTGCGATTTTCCCATCGTGAAAACTTGTTAACCATTTATAAGAAGCTTATAAAAATGATAATCTTTGGAGGCCAATTTCATGAGGAACAAACACCAAACAATACTGAATGGAGATTGAACCAAGGCTTTTAGGATATATCAACAAAGTAAAAGATATTAACTCTAAACTCACCATGTTCTACAATGTTAGACTCAAAAGTGAGGGCATAATATAAATGGAAAAGTATGAAACAAGTTGTCTGTGTTAAGTTGTAGAGTGTGTCGCTTTTAACCACGTGGTCATGAGTTAGATCCCTACCGTATGCAATAGTATATTTTTCTCATAATAGTCATAAAGAATGTTTAATATTAAAATTTATTTTCCATGCTTTTTAAAAAAAATTATTTGCCATTAAACTCTATAAATGAGACACTTTTGTTGAGCAAATGAACATGCTATTTGATTCATTCTTTTAAGATACCTCTCCAAAATCCTTTTCTACTCTCAATTTTTCTTTTTCAAGTCATAGCAAAAAAGACCTGGTGGGTTTTGTTTTTTTTAATAAGAGAACTTGGAAATGCTAGATTGAAGCGGAAAAACCTTCCAACCTAAATCTTTAACATAATATGTAAATTAATACTCTTAATGTAGGTTTTAGTTATAGAAAATTAAAGTTAAAGAGTCCATGTTGTTTGCTTTGGGTGTATCAATTTTTTTAGTGAAACATTTCCTAATTTCTTTTTATAGAGGAGGTTAACCTTCCCACTCATATATGGTGTGGTGTTGGTTGTCCCCTATTTTAGTGCGAAGAGTAGTTCAGCATTTTAAAATTATGAATAGGATTATGTTCACTCCTACTTAAATGTGGAAAAAAAGCCGAACTTTGCTCCAGTAGGGCGGCGAGAAGGTTGACCTCACCTAAGAACGTGACAAAGGTCAACTCGCCTAAGGGTACGACGAGAAGATCAACCATACTTGAGGCACAAACGAGGAGGTCGACCTCGCCTAAGATTAAGGAGTAAAGGTTGATCTTTAACTAAGTATGTCAACAAGAAAGTCTACCTCTCATAAAGAGGCGATGGAGAGGTCAATGTTGTCTAAGGGCGTAGAAAGGAGGTTTATCCATGTCCAAGAATAGTAATAAAGAGATCAATCTCACTTAAGAAAATGATAGCAAGGTTAATAATGGCCCACAGCAAAAATGCCAAAAGGCCAAAATATACCTTCTTTTTCCTGCGAACGTGAAAATTCGAAAATGCTTGTATATGTCTTCTATTTGTCTTTTATATGCGAAAATACTTTGAACTCACCTAAGAACATGACCGAGTGCGATTGTGATCTGCTATGTATATTACTTGATTAAATTGATTCTAACTTAAGATGCTATTGCTAACACCTATGTTCTAAAATAGTAACAGTACAAGTATACGTAGTTGAATCGCTGCAAGTGATAAGTATTTATTTTATCCTACTCTACAGGGAATTTGTAATTAATAAGTGTAATTCGAGAGTCATTATAAAGAAACAAATATAGTTAAGATGGTTTGGAGGAAAACAGATGCTAAAAGATGTCAACCTTGCTAAATATATGAAGAGGATTAGGCTAGCCCCCACTTAAGTGTGAATAAGAGGTTAATCTTTGCTTAAGTAGGCGACGAGAACTAAAAAAAAAAAAAAGAAAAAGAAAAAAAGTAGGCAACGTGAAGATTAGCCCTCGCCTAAGAACGAAACTAAAATATCAAACCCACATAAAGGTATGATGAGGAGATCGATCCCACCTCACTTATGGGCACAAAGAGAAGGCTGATCTTCGCCTAAGTATGGCAACAAGATTGACACCCCTCCTAACAAGGCGATAAAGAGGTCACCTTTAAGGGTGTAGAAAGAAGGTTGATCCATGTCTAAGTATAACAATGAGAAGATCAATCTCACTAAAGAACACGATGATAATGTCACGATTGCTCCATCACGAGAACGTCGAACGGGTTAACCCCTTAGAAGAAGCTTAAAAATTATCATCTTTGGTGGCCAATTTCATGAGGAACAAACACATAAATAATATTGAATCGTGATCAAACCAAGGCTTTATAGGATAGATCAACGAAGTGAAATTTTGACTCTAAATTAAGCATGTTCTACAATGTTAGACTGAAAAATGGGATCCTATTATAAGTAAAATTATAACCAATATATAAGTTGAAACCCATAAAATAAGAAATTGCAAGAACAACTTATGTGGAAGTCAAACCAAGCTAAGGAAGTAAACCTCTAAGTCAACAACACTTGATAAAGCCAGCGACGCAAGCCCTCGAGTTGGCAAGTAACATGAGACCAACCTTTGGATCGACTAAACCTACAACTTTTACTAAGCGGTTTGATAGACATATTTGCTGAGTAACAATTCAATCTCCTAACCGCTTCAATTTTATAAACATTGCAAATTCATTAGTTAGAAAAATATGTACAAATACTCCCAACTTCTATCTAGGCATACTAGAAAAAAAGAGCAAAGCTTACCTATTTGTTGGTAAGTATGATGTGTATACTTACCAACACATGAGTCATATATTTTTTACTAATAAAAAAAAAATTGTTTGACGAATGATTTATTTAACATCTTTAAAAATAAATTATTAAAAATATCTTGCTCATGTGATGATAAGTATACACATCATACATACCAACAAGATCTTAAGTTTTGCTCTAAAAAAAAATTATATACTTATCAATTGAGTTTTGCCACAAAAATAGATTAAAAACAAAAAAACAACAATTGCATCCTACGATTGAACATCAAAATCTTTGAGAAGAACACATTTCTTAGTCTACGAATTCACTTTGCATCAACGGAAAACAGTGAAAGGAGAACGCAAGTGCCGTTTATGAACCTGCAGCTACGAGATTCAACAATCTACAACAAATGTATATTTTGATTGAAGAACAAGAATCATGGGTTTGATACGTTTTCCCTCTACAATTTCAAATTTAGGTCGAATCACCTCTTGGCGTGCCTGTTGCAGGAATCCTTCAATTTCAATGGAGAAAAGCTAGTTTCAATCCGATTAATGGAAGAACAGTCGAAGTTTTGCTATGAGTGTCTTAAAAATCGAATCAAATTGGATTTCTCCGACCGAATCGTGGTCTCTTATGCCATTTCCGATTCGGCCCTGCCCTTCACCTCCACCGCCGTCGTTGAGGTCTTTTTCCCTTTGTTGCATAATCTTAATACTAATGCGTTTTGAAATGTTTTCTTGTTATTTGATTCTCTTTTTGCGCAGGTTGATGGAGAAACTTCAGGTTCTCAGTTTATGATCGTGTATCTACCAGGCAATGGTTACAATTGCATAACCAACTATGTGTATGTTCTTCTCTTTCTTTGTTTTCGATTTTAGCATTTACCCTAGTTTCATAACATTATTGCTCGCAAGTGTCCCCAAGGGGTGGACGATGATCGAAGGCTTGGGCTTTGAAAGCAGGTGTGCTCCCCTCAAGGTTAAGGTTCCTCTCGAACCTATGACATTAATATGTAGATACTTTTTGTGTCTTCATTTCTTCAATGTCTCCTGGTGCCTAGCCTAGGGATGGGCATGGTCATGGTCATATCAATTATAATGGAGCGAAATTCCAATTTCTCAGTTTCCATAAAAAACTCAGAAACTAGTTTGGATTAGCTGATTGATAGTATTGAATGAATTATGGCTTTCTCTGTAGTAGTATAGCCCTCGAATCGATGCCTGTGAAGTTGGTGCTGGAATTGCAAGTGTCGATTCTGGCACAACAATTATGAACAGAAAAATTGTTGTGTGAAAATTTGATTTTAGCCCCCATCCGGCGGTTTCTTCATCTCATCTTATTGGTGACATTGACAAGCATGGTTACACTGACATACTAACTCTTATTCTTTTGTTTTGGCCCCTGATTATTGTTCGTCTATGTAGTCTATTTAATGTTTCTCCAGGGAGAATTTAACACCATCATCCCACCCATTAATGCAGGAATGAGTATTTGCGGGACAATTTCAACAGTAGTAACGAAGAGAGTGTTCACACTATATCTCAAGTTAATGGAGATCAAGTTGAAATTCAAGAGAATAGTCATCATACAGGATCTCCCTACTCGCCACAAATTGGTGAGAAATCACTCACTGACAGTTCTAACTACAACCATTCCAGTAGGCTCTCTTGTTCGAGGATAATCAGTTCCTTGGCCCCGATTGCTCGGGTTAGCATTTCATCCCCCTCTACTTTTGAGGAAATTGCTTCCAACCTTTTGTCTGGATCTTTGGAAGATCATGTATTGCACTCACTCTGTCTCTTGATTGAAGGAAGAGCTTCAGGAAGGGACTCCATAAATTTTCTTAGCTTAGTTGGAATTCCTTCTTTTCAAGAGAATGTCTTCCTTAATTGTTTGAGGCATCCCAATGTCATGCCTGTTCTTTCTATGCTAAGGACTTATGGTTATACCAATGTAATATTGCCTACAACTCAATACACATTAGAAAACATTCTCCATTATAGTCCAGATGCCTTAAAGTCTGAGTGGCATATAAGGTTTCTACTATATCAGCTACTATCCGCCCTAGCCTTTATACATGGCTTAGGGATCTTCCATGGCAATATATGCCCATCGAGCGTAATGTTGAATGAGATGTGCTGGTCTTGGCTGCACATTTGTGATATGCCTGGGTTAGTGTGTGATTTAAATAGGAAAGAAAAAAGTTGTTCAATGACATCAGGAGAGATTAATTGTTGTGAAAAGGATTGTTCTTCTAAAGCTTTGTATGCTGATTTGAGGCTTTCTTCCTCAATAGACTGGCCGTCTGATTTTATTCGATGGTGGAGGGGTGAGTTGAGTAATTTTGAGTATTTACTTGCCTTGAATAGATTGGCTGGGAGAAGGTGGGATCACCACAAATTTCACACAATAATGCCATGGATAATAGACTTTAGTACAAAGCCAGATCAGAATTCTGATGTTGGATGGCGAGACTTGAGTAAAAGCAAGTGGCGGTTGGCAAAAGGTGATGAACAGTTGGACTTTACTTACACGACCTCTGAAATCCCTCATCACGTATCAGATGAGTGTCTCTCTGAGCTAGCCGTCTGCAGCTATAAAGCCAGAAGGTTACCGTTAAGCATTTTACGTATGGCCGTCCGTTCAGTCTATGAACCCAATGAATATCCATCTAACATGCAGAGGCTTTATCAGTGGACCCCTGATGAATGCATTCCTGACTTTTATTGTGATTCTCAAATATTTTATTCTGTGCATGCTGGTATGGCTGATTTGGCTGTACCTCCATGGGCAGGTAGTCCTGAGGAGTTTATTAAATTGCATCGTGATGCTTTAGAAAGTGATCGTGTCTCAGAAAAACTCCATGAGTGGATTGACATCACGTTTGGATATAAAATGTCAGGTGAAGCTGCTATTGCTGCCAAGAACGTTATGTTGCCTTTATCTGAACCCATACTCCCAAGGTCTATGGGACGTCGTCAGCTCTTTAGTCGACCACACCCGAAACGGAAAGTTCCAACCAAGAGATCATGTCAAAGCCATGTAATATCAGTGGTGAATCAATGGCATGTAAATGAAGTGGAAGATAAAGATATTATTGTGTCTGATATATCCTATCTAGAAGAATTAGAAGAAGCCTCTTTATTCCTTGAAGAGGCCAGATATTTAAGTGCTCTTTATGGCGATTATGTTACAAAATCGGAAGATATGCCCTCCAAAGAGTTGTTATCAGCAGAGAGCTTCAATAAATGTTTAACCAATACTTCTGATTTATTTGCACAGCACGATCTGCGAACCAATATTACCTTGAACTATCTTCTTGAGCATGTTGAAGTGGAGAGTAAAGATTCAATCGGATATCAAGAATTGTTATCATGGAGAGAAAAAATATTTCAATTGCAATTTTCTGATGGTGCTGCAAGTGATATCTTTTCTATTGGTTGTATATTAGCAGAACTACATTTGAGGAGGCCATTTTTTCATTTTACCTCATTGGCTCTGTACTTGGAAAGTGGTATCTTGCCTGGCTGTATACAAGAACTTCCTCCTGACATTAGAATACTTGTTGAAGCATGCATCCAAAAAGACTTGACAAGGTGGTAATTTTGAGGTTTTATACTTTTTGGTGACATTGGTTGTAAGCAGTAATTACAGTCAGTTTAAATATATTGTGGTTTCACCAAGTAACTATGGGTCTTATTTATTTCCCTGACTGGAGTTTGATGAGTTCATATGCTATGGACTCTACCTGACTAACTCTTCTTCTTTTATTAAAACATTGTTAGGAGGCCATCAGCCAAAAATATATTGGAATCACCTTATTTTCCTGCTTCTATCAAGTCATGCTACTTGTTTCTAGCTCCACTTCAGCTTCTTGCCAAAGATGCTACTCGACTTCGTTATGCTGCCAATTTTGCAAAACAAGGGGCTCTCAGAGCAATGGGAGAATTTGCTGCTGAAATGTGTGCTCCTTATTGTATGCCACTTGTATTGAGTCCTCAATCAGATACTGAAGTAGAATGGGCTTATGAACTCCTAAAAGAGTTTTTGAAGTGTCTGACGCCTAAGGCAGTGAAGACCTTGGTTTTACCTGTCACCCAAAAGATTTTACAGGCTAGTCATAATTTCTTTTTGTCAATTTCAATGTATTATTAAAATTTTATATATCTCTTTACTTATTGATATTTTAATTTCAGGTTATTGGTTATTCACATTTGAAGGTTTCTCTTCTCCAAGACTCATTTGTAAGAGAAATATTGAATCGGCTTGGTAGACAAGTATATATGGAAACAATTCATCCTTTGGTCATATCTAACCTATCTGCTGCTCCACACAAGAGCTCAGCAGCTGCTGCTTCTGTGCTTCTTATTGGCTCTTGTGAAGAAATTGGGATGCCTGTTACCATCAATCAGGTTTAAGTTGTATCAGTCTTTGAACTTTGAAGGCATAAGAAATTGTAGCTGATACTTTTATTTCATCATAATTTTCCTATGCATGTGATAGGGTTGGGCCTTAGAGGAATAAGGATTAATATAGGGGTATGTTAGCAGTTACTTGAGGAGTAAGTTAGGGTATTTTGTTATAAATAGAGAGGGTTGGGTAGTGTTTTACGCATCCAAATATTGAGTGAATTCTTGTGGGCTCATAGAGAGTATTCTTTTGAGATGGGAGGTTCCAAGACCTATTAAAACTTGGTTTATCTTGTAGTTCTTTTCCTTTTGATATAATCTAGATCCTGGATCGTATCAATTGGTATCAGAGCAATTTCGGTTCCTGGTTGTAGAGATGGATCAAGAAGATGTTCATTCAATCTGAGAAGGGTTGCAAAGTTTGTTGGCCTTGGTTGGTTCTTTTCAAAAAGAACTTAGAGAAGAACAAGAACGAAGAAGATTAGAGATGGATGAGGAGGCCAAGGCAAGGGAACAGTGGTACTTAGAGATGGAGGCTAGGATTCGAGGAAGAAGGGAGGTCGTAGAAGAAAAAGTGATGGCTAGGGTTTTGACATTGGCCGCCGCCGCTGCCATCTCCACTGCCGCCACCACTGTCGCTATCGCCGTCTTTTTCGACAGCCGCAGCCGCCAAAAAAAAAAAGAAAAGAAAAGAAAAATACTCAGAAATTTTATCTTAGTTATTTGTTTACCCCCAGTGTTTTAAAAAGCCCCTTTAGGCGCTCCTAGGTGTGC
>JBBMKA010080314.1:0-14482 GCA_037833695.1 Sechiopsis laciniata | reverse complement strand
GTTAGTTAAGTATTTCAATCCCTTATTTACAACCTAACTTTGTTACCATAAGCTCTTACATGAAAACATTCACAAGATCACACAAAAATCCCTGTGGAAAATGACCTGGTATTCTTATTAAAACTTGCTGGACGATTGTGTATACTTGCACATTCGCCTAAGTTACTGCACACACACGTCGCTGGATTAAGTAGTGATTCGCTACAGCGAAATAATTGCCTCCACATCACCATTCCACGTCATTCTTATTTCATTATTATTTTGTGGTGGGTAATTTAACGAACAGTATACTTGCATAAAATACAGCTCAAAAGCATAGGACAATAGTAATTAGAGTCTTATCCTTACAAATTTATTATTAGAAATATGTTGCACCGAAATATCGAATCAATTTTTTGGCGCAATTTTCAAGGATTGATTATTTATAATTAGTAGTTGATGTGATATTTTGGTGTAGTATAATTATTCTAATGATAAATTCTAAGTATAAGACACTAATACAAGTATCCTATGCTTTTAAATCGCATTCTACTCAAGTATACGTAGTCGAGAATGTCATAAGAAATAAGTATTTATTTTATCGTTCTCCACAGCGATTGATGCCTATAAATAGTTAATTCATCAAAGAGTAATGCAAGAAAAGTAAAGACAATGTTGTTCGGGTTTTGTTAGTTTTAATCCTAAGTGAAAATTTAAACTAAGTAGGGCTCGGGTTAAGGTTGTGGGAAGCGGCTAGCAATTCTTAGGGTAAATAGATGGTGAATAGTAAATGTCATACTTCACTTAGACTAAATGTTTGCTTCCACATTCGTTCACGCTGACTCCGACTCTCGCCACGAATAAACGTATCTTTCTAAATAGTGTGTCACATGCAATATAGAACGTTTATCTCTAAACTATTCTTAAATGTGTAAGAGAACTTACACTAACCTACTAAACATGCGAATTAGACTTAAGCTATCTCTTCTTTTGAATTAACAACTTACAAATTCAAATGGATGATCAGTTGACATTTACTATAAATTAAGACCCGAATGCAACATGCTTCAATTAACAGCTCCCTTGTACCTTAATAAATGCTTCTACAATTCGTCCCCTTAACCTTCACATAAAATGTTTAGCTAGTCATGCAATTAACGAAGAAAAATAACATGATAAAAGCGATAGACATTAGATAAAAAGATAAAACTAAAATTGTATTAATAATGAAAAGGGAAACAACTGAATAACAACTAAAGTTCCTATGAAAATTAAATTGCAATTGCTGAAGGAAATAAGGAAAAGAAAGGAAAGAAGTAAAGAAATAATGGCGACTGTTGAAGAACATGATTCCTTGTCACAAGGAACACAAACTTTACTCGGAACCCTAATACTTTAACTTTTATATTTAGGCTCCTAAATCATACATGCATCTTATTTATATAAATTCCCATCTTAATGTTATTCTAACTCTAAAATTCATTCAATTAATGCACAATACCATTAGAATATATTAAGATATTAGCCTAAATAACTCTCTATTTTGATAGTTATTAGTAGTATTAGTTTAATAATAGTTTTTAATTGTAAGAAAGGCTAATTACTTCGCATTTTCAGGAGAACCTTGAATGCCCGGAGCATATAATGCGAAGAAGTCCTCGACAAATTTTCCACCACAAGTGACGAGTATAAAAGATGGATGGACATCATTCTTATGAATATTATTAGAACCCTGCGACCTACTTCCAGAAAATAGAAGACAAATGTGGAATGTGTTGAGGGAGTCACAACTATGAGTATTTCCTAGAAAATTTTGACAAGGCGTGGTACGTATCTTACCCAACAGATCCAATACAAGTAACTCATCCCTATATAGACAATATTGAGGCCAACTAAAAAAGTCAACAGAAAGTCCAATTGAGAAATCACGAAAAAAAACTTCCAAGAGCAATGGTATGAAGCGAAACTGAAGGGTTAAGACAATCTGGCAAACTTTTACTAAATTCACTATGATACCGACTAGGGGAACCAAACACAAGTTTTTTAGGAAAGCCTTAAACATGATACTACTAATTGTAAATAATCAATCCCTAGAACAGCGCCAAAAACTTGATGCAATTTTTTCGGTGCAGTATAACTAATCTAAATATAAATTCTTAAGTATAAGACACTAATTACTAATGTCCTACGCATTTAAATCACATTCTACGCAAGTATAGGCAGTCGAGTATTCGCAAGTGATAAGTATTTATTTAATCATTCTCCACATGGATTGATGTTCTATAATTAGTTTATTAATCGAAGAGCCGTGTGGAAAAATAAAGGAAAATTGTGTTTTGGGATTTTTGCTGATTTTAATCCTTAATGTGAAAATAAAATAAGGCTCTGGTGAAGGTTGTGGCAAGTGTCTAGCAATTCCTAGGGTAACTAGTTGGTGAGTAGTAAATGTCATACTTCAATTAGACTAATCCTTTGTTCCCGTAATTGTTCACGCTGACTCCGAATCCCACTGCAAGTCATCTTAGCTTTCTAAACCGTACTTCAGATGCATTAGTGGAATGATTATCCCTAAACTCTTCCGAAATACACAAGAGATCTTGTCTTAACCTAATGAACATCAAAGTTAATCTTAAGTTGTTCCTTCTTCTGAAGTAAACAACAAACAAACTTATGTGGATAGTTGATCAAAACTTGCTTGATTAAATTAGGTTTCAACTTATCATGCATCATTTAAAAACTCCCTTGTACCATAGTACATGCTTCTACAATCTCATCCCCTTAACTTTCACCTAAGATGTTTAGCTAGTCATGATTGTAAAGATAATGATAACCGTACACATGTATAAAGTGGTAGACATAATAGAAGAGTAAATTGAAATTTATAAAGAATAGTGTCTATTTTTTTATACATAAATTACAAACAAAGAAAGAAAAACCTAACAACTACTCCTAATAAAAGCAAAAGCTAAAGCAAACTAAGATAAATTTGAGGCAGCTGTGGAAAGGCACGAATCCTTGTCACCAAGAATCATGAACTTTGCTTGGAAACCCTAATCCAGATTGTGGGAGAAGAACCCTAAAAATAGGAACATTTTTCCTCTTAATTTGTCTCCTATTTATAGGCTTCAAAGCTGATTGGGGATTAAGGAATCGAATATTTGGAGAACAAGGAATTAGATGCTTGGAAATCAAGGAATTAGATGCTTGGGGAACAAGGAATTAGATGCATGGAATTCATTAAGATAATAGCTTAAATAACTCTCTAATTGAGAGTTATCAATAACAAAAACAGGATAGCTTACTCACTTGTGATGCTTATGCATCTCATATCGATTCTCTTTAAACGTGTTTTGCATTATGTCCTCTATATTCCTATTTACTTTATGATCACTGAGGTTAAGGTCAAAATGAGTCTGCAAACAAAAAATACCAGTATGAGCTTAACATTAAGAAATAATTTTTTTTTAAAAAAAGAGTAAAAGCTACAAGTTTGAACATACTAAGAGTTTGTGCGTGACTTGGTCATTCAACTTCTTCGTGGCCTTTTTTCATCCATTTAGAGTTACAGGAAACGACTCTCAAACACAACAATCTAGTTGCTCAGTTTGTTTGCCTTTTAGCAGATTGGCTTTGCATGCTCCTGACTAAACTTTACCTCGACCACTCCATGTCAAGAGACATGCTTATCCAATTCTCCTCCCTTTGTGATGTCTCGACTGCTTTGCAACTGGTATATATGATAACTTTAAATAATAGAGTTATTTAGGCCATATTTTTAGTACATTTTAACAAACTATATATTGAATAGATGAATTATAAAGTTAGAATGACAACTGAAATAAAGATATTTATATAAGTTTATGCATGAGGAGTCTAAAGAGCTTTGAAGATAAAACTAGAGCAAACTAATAACTTTTTGAGTAAAACTGAGAATGTCCTATGCTTCGAGCAAAGAATTATCAAGAACTCAAGTCTCGTTGAAATAGTTTCCATGTGCAGAACTTAGGAACGCTTCACGCGTGGCATGGGATTCCAGAATGCAAAGTCTGACGCTTAGGTGGAAGCAAATCAAGAATATCTTTTGCAGAAGAAATGCAGAAATAAAGAGCATTTTTTATCTTGATGCCAAAGAAAAGGGAAGACTTCAGAATCTTCCAAAGAAGGAAACTTGGGCCGTAAGGGACTCAAACACCTATAAATATATGAAGAATCGAGGATCAAGGTGTGCTTGTTTTTTAGGGTTTCGTTGATGTCAAATTGTGTGGTTGTTGTTTGGTGCTAATTGGTCCAATGACCATGTTTAGTATCTTTAGAGTCTTAGAAGACTAGGACCATGGTGTTTGTTGAAGTTCGAAGATCGCAAGTGACAACGACATCATTTCTTTAGTAGCCCACTTTATTACGTTATTTACTACTTTCATAGATTATGTTTTCTTTTCAGCCTAATGCACTTTGAATTCTTAGGAGTAGGTTGTAACATATACTTTATGAATTTTTATGCAAGTTATTTTTTTTAAGTTTCTTATTTTCTTTCACATTGACATGCATTCACTTCTTAATATAGATGCATGCTAAGCAACGATAAAAGAAAAAAGTAACGAGTAGTACTACTTTTGGATAAAGAAAGGTGAGGTATTAACTACGGCGGGCGCTTTTAAACTAGCAAAGGTCGATTGACAACCCACATGTAGCTTACATAGCGTCTATCTCGAAAGAGGAGGCGGTAAGAGATTTACTCAGCCATAGTCATTAGGTTAGTGCTTGATCTCTTGCATATTTAGAGAGAGGATTAGGAATAACCATCCCACTAGTATGTGCTTATCACTTATCATAATTCCAAGGTTCAAACAGGTGTCGAGCCTGTAGCATTGCATTTTAAAACAAAGCTTTAGATCTAAGTGTAGCGTGGAATAATCTTCTTACCAATAATTATCTTAGTTGAATGCCAATTGCTTTCAGAACTGTAGCCTGATCCGTAATAATGATTCGTTAGACTTAGGAACAAAATCACCAACCAAACAACTGTCTTTTCTTTTAACTCTCAATTAGACACTACTGATTGAGACACAATTCCTTGTGAAGAATGATAAAATAAATATTTATCACTTGTTGCAATTTCGATTCTGTATACTTACGTCAAAATGCAATTCAAAAGCGTAGGACTTTTATATCCAATGTTTAGAATTAATCTGTAAAATATTTATACCACACGAAATCACCCATCAATGTTTGAAGTTCCAAAAGGATCTATAAATTCAATAGTATCTCTTGCTCTTCCAACATCTACTTATGAAAGAGTGACTTCCGTTGATGAAGCTTTATTGGACCACCTTCTAGTAAGTCCATCCCGAACGAATGTAAGAAAAAAAACAAACAGCGGGATAGGAATCTTTATTGCCAGGGAATTTTCTTAGCTACAGATTCACCTTCTTCTTCGAGGCCTGTTGTTTTAGATGGAAAGGGTTCATACTACCTTTAATAACATTAAAGTTAGAAAGAACAAAAAATAATAATAAAACTATAAATTAACAAAAAAAAAATTGTAAACTTACATGATGCCTTGCCCCAAATAGACATTGTCACCAAAATACAATCTCATCAAAGAAAGATGTTGACATGCCATTTAGATTTTCACGCATGATAACTCTGCAACAAAAAGACGTTTATTAGATAACTTGATGTAATTGAACTATGTGATTTAAATCTTTTAATCCATTTCAATGTAACTATATTATTAGTCTGAATATTCTTCACCAATGATAAACTTTATGATGACGTTTCTTGGTTTTCAGAGGCCACTTGGTCAACAATGAACTCTCGTCCTTGTTATTTGATGATTCTCTCCTACTAAGCTTTTCATCAACTAAGATAAGTTAAACATTAACCCTTTGTAATGTGTTATTGTGTATAGACTCCTCAATTGTTATTCTACCTTCTAGTTGTATTATGTCAACTTGTTCATTTTTGTGATCTTCTACTTTAAAACATCCCATAATCATTTATTCAGTACCAATTGTAGAACGTTCCAATTTGAACCATACTTTGGATTGCTTATGTAAAAATCTTGTTGTGATTAGGTAGCAAGGATAAACGACTCATCTTTGTATAAAAATTGGGACGTATTAATCGAACACAATCCAATATCAAAATACGATCTACCTTTTTTACTATTAGTGTTATACCAGTCACAATTAAACTTCATAACTTGTCTTCTATTAACGTACACGACATCGATCACTTCTTTAAGTACTTTATAGTAATTCAACGCTTCATCTTCGGTCCTCTTTTGACTAGTACCATACGCCACTTTTCTATGTTGTTCGACGCTCATCAACACCGACACTATGAAACCTAACATGATTAACTATACAAGTACCATATGATCAAACTAGATTACTCGGCCCCATCACTAATGTGTATTTCTATTTTGTCGTAACTTGAGCACTTCCTTTTTTAACCAATCGACAAATTGTTGTTGGTGTTTTTTTTATATAAATCGATAGAATTTAGTGCCTCACAAAAATTAGTGTTAAAAGTAACGTAAGATAACCATTGATCTCGTCACAGTTATTTAGAATGTACCAATACAATCTTCAAGTATCAATAGAATATAAACTTTTTGGCATTATTTCTCCTATTGATCGTGTTTTCGTTTGAACACTTTGTACTCCCTACAAAGATCATTATCAGGATTCTAGCCATTATTACGTTTTGGCCTGTTGAACCTCATTTCAATCCCACTGAGGTATAAGGAATAAAAGTTTCGACACTCGTTCCTCACATATCGTTATGCTATTGACCATTCTAGACATGTTTTATTCAAAACATATGAGTTGAATGCTTTTAAACTTCGCTGGAATGGGCGTTCATACCTTGCTAAGTTCAACAATTCTCCGTGGTACACTTAGTGACTATATGATTAAAGCATTTTGTGTACGAACAATTGAAATTCTATCATTTCAATATTTTTCCACAATTCATTCATACATTTTTTGCACGAGCATCTCATTTTATCCACACGATTGACATGAGACTTTTTCATTCTAAAATTTTGTTGACACCTCCAACAAACTCAGGAGACAACTTGTTTCTATTTTTCATCCGATCTTTGTTTATCTTTATTCCCTTTCAATTAACCATTGTAAGGTTCTAGCGTCATAAAATTCTACTGGATTTAAACGAACAATTAGAGAGTGACATTGAAAGAAATTTTTAGGTTATAATACTTATTATGAAACTTTTAAGGTTTAACCTATAAAGAGAAAACAACTAACTTCTAACCTATAATACTCACCTAAGTCAAGTTATGTTGAGTTAAGAACTTAACTTCTAAATTCACAAATGCTTAAGAAAACACTTAACTTCAAAATGCACAAATGCTTAAGTAGCACTTTTAACTTCTAAATTCACAAATGCACATACTTTTATTTCTAGATTGTAAAATCTACATACTCTGTAAATTCTCAAATTCAAACTCAAGTTCGAATACAACAATAAAATTAACAAAATTGAAATTTTTTATTTGAAATTTATAGTTTAAATATGATTTTAATTTATTCCCAATTTATAACATGATTATTCGGACCACCTTACTCACACTTAAACTATTCTTATAGGACAAACTGTTTGACCTTACAACATTTAATTGAAAGAAATAATCATTATATGGATTAAAGTCATAACTTTATTTGACCCTTAAAATTATATTTGACCATGTAGGCCAAATCCATGATTAAGCTTTTTAATAGTTATCAACAAGTTCTCAAAAAAAAAAAAAAAAAAAAATAGTAATCGAAAATAAATTTAAAAAACTCATCAGCTAAAGAATTCGTGATAATGCATTATATTAATTATGTATCTCTAATCTTTCATATTCTGCACGTAGTGCCATTTTTTAACGTTCCTCCTTATCAAATTTGATTCCCAGTCAACTAAATTTTATAACAAAATCTCTCCAACTTAAACTATGCTTAGCGGAATGCTTGGATTTAGGCTTATGACCATTTTGATTAGATTTATAGAATACTTTTGAATATTAGCACTACTTTATACAAAAAATATAACCCAACCCAATAAGGGCAATTTGGGTGCAGCCAAGGCTACACCCCAGCCATGAAGTCACACATATGTGGCGCCTTTGGCACCACACATCTCAACCTTTTTCTTTTTCTTTTTAAAAAAAAAAAAAAATTGTGTGTGACTTCATAGCTGGGGTGCACTCAAACTGGCCTCTAACCAAATTCAATTTATAATAGTTAAGCAATTTTTGTCATGTTCATTGTTAAACAGAGCGCAATATGTACCAATTGAGTTGGTAAAAATTCAAGAAAAAATATAGTCACCTTTAAGAAATTATAAATTCAATTGGGAGACCATTATTTAGGTACATTTCTGTTAAAAAAAAAAAAAAAAAAAAAAATTTATGTAGGATGTTTTTTGTTCTTCTAAAGAGCACTTAAAATTAATTTTATGTAGATGTATAATCTTACTCAAGTTAAAATAAGAGTGGACTTTCCAATGCTGCATTTATTGAAGTTTTTTCCTAAAAAAAAAAAAAAAAAAAAAAAAAAAAAAAAAAAAAAAAAACTATAGAAAATATGAAGAAAAAAATGTATGGAAGCTTGAATGTGTAGAAATTCAAATTGAAAATAAAACAATAAAAACACAAATAACAATTGCACAAGTTTTTTGCTTTGTAATTGGAGAGACAAAGCACACAAACTTTCTTTACAACCCTTTTCTTTATTTCTCTAAAACTCTCTCTACAACTTTCTCGCTTTCTCTCTAACACTTTCTCTTGTTTTCCTCTACAATTCACAATGAAGAAACACTCTATTTATAGCCTATTACAAACTTGGTCTTCAAGTTCTTTCCATAAATATTTCTCACTAATTACTAAATCAAAAATCTGCTAATTCCTTAATTAGTCTCCTAAATTGACAACTCATTAATTCCTTAATTGTCTGCCTACTAATTCCTTAATTAATAATTACATTAAAGTTTATTCCAACAAAACTCCTCTATAAACTAAAATGCTTCTATCATCTGTCATGCCAATCATCTACATGTGAGATAGCGAAGGCTTCCCACCAAACTTCGATATTTGCTCGCATCTACACGTTCTCCTCCATCAAACTTCGAAAGTTTCGTACTTGGTTCCATTGGTATTACAACCGGATTGCAAATTTCCATCTTGAACTTTTTCAAGATCTCTTTTGCATACTGCTCTTGCCAAATAAAGATTCATGTCTCTTCTTATTTAACCTCCAAACTAAGGAAATACTTCAGCAAGCCCTAATCTATCATCTTAAACTCTCACATCATCGTGCTTTTAAACTCTTCTATCACAGCATTACTATTACCCATAAAAATCAAATCATCAACATAAGGAGCAACAAATATCTTATTACCTCCACTCTGCTTTGTGTAACACGCATGCTCGTAAGGACACTGCTTGTATCCGTTCTCCTTGAAATACGTATCAATGTGAGTATTCCACGCTCACGATGCTTGCTTCAACCCATAAAGAACTTTCTTCAATTTTAGCACCTTCTTCTCTTCTCCAATTTTTACATATCTAGGTTGTTGTTCAATATACACTTCTTCTTCAAGCACACTATTCAAGAATGTTGTCTTAACATCCATCTGATAAATTGGCCATCTAAATTGTGCCGCTTACGAAATTAACAAATGGATTGTCTTCATTCTCGCAACTAGAGCAAAAACTTCATCATAGTCAATTCCCGCTTTCTGCTTGTATCCCTTCGCAACAAGTCTCGCCTTCTGTCGCTCTATCTTCCTTTGCACATTCATTTTCTTCTTGAATACCCATTTCCACCAATTGGTTCACTAGCATTCGATAGTTCTGTCAGCTTCCATGTACCATTGCACTTAATCGCATTGATCTCTTCGTCCATTGCGGTTCGCCATTTCTCATCTCGCACTGCTTCCTCATAGCTAATACTTTCCGCATCTACCAAAAGACATACAAGATGTACCTCATTTGGGGCATCGTACATTTTTTGTAAACTCTGCATTTTCGGTTGTTGCGGTTCATTTTCATCTTCAATTGTTTCAGACACTCTTAGCATACTTGTGTAATGCAATGACTGGTAATTCTCCAACTTTGATGCTGACTTCCATCGAATTGTTCCAGTCTCATTCACTTTCTTCATTTACTCACACATCGCGACTTACCATCACTTTCTTGGTTATAGGGTCAAGTAGCTTGTACCATTTTATTCTTTCATAATAGCCAATAAGCACATACTTCTTGCTCTTATCTTCGAGCTTCGTTCTTCACTGATCAGGTACCTGTGCACAAGCCACACTACCAAACACTCTAAGATGCGAAACTGTCGGCTTTCGTCCGTGTAAGAACCCGACTTCTAAATAGTCCTAAACCCAGTTCTTACTCAACATGCATGGTTCAAGTACATTAAACATCCACACTTTTAAAATGGGAAACTGAAAACAAATGCCTGCTTTGTTTAATCCAAAAATAGTTTACAAATCAATCCATAAAAATAAAACACAGTTGAGCCTCTGGCCAGAGATTATTAAAACAATTCAAAAACATGAAATCCAATATGAGTAAAAGTCTATCCTGCATGCTGAATCAAAAGAACAAAACAAATAATAGAACAGCGGACACCCATGATCATTCAGCTCATCCTCTAGCCGTCCTGGTGTTGTCCCAAGTTACCTGGTGGAAAACCACAGAATTAAGGGTGACTACAATGACACTCAATAAGAATCCCCAACTGGGATACAGTACGTAAAAACTACATCATCTAGCATACAAGCATTACATATTACCACAGGAACATAGCATGAGTCATCAACATGACTCCAAAACCTCGAGAGTCTCTAACTCTCGGCTAAGTAATCAGCTCTCTAACTGATCCTGGACACTTAGGAGAGTACCTAAGCATCTGGCTCTAAACTAGATAAGGATGGTGTACTGACAACACTAGCCCGAGGGAGCCGTTCTCTCGGAATCTAATGCGTGTGCGCGCACACTGCATGCTGCTACAAATGAGGGTATATGTAGGCCTACATAAACTACACCGGTCCAGGTACGCATGCCTAAGACTCGAAAAGGTGTCCATTGATCCACCTCAACCTCTAGTTGATGACAACCTGGCAAACTCTAACTCAGAATGATAAGACTAATTCTAAACAGCAAACCAATAGTCATCGAACGTGTATACCAGATAACCTAAAAGGATACTACAGTCTCAAGTTACATCAGTACTACATGCCATGCCCTAACAGTTCATTCACAAGATTCTAACATAACAGAAACAACCTCATAATCATTACAAGCCAACATCACAAGAAACCTATCCACTAACACATGCTCGTAATATAGTAAAGCAAGCAGGCAGCATACAATCAATGGAAATCACGCAGGGTCTACACAACCCACGACAAGGAACCCTTACCTGAAATAATAACAGAATAACAATAAAGATGCTTCTTGGGCTGCAGATACCAATGCGAACAGAACCAACCTAAGACAAATGATTCTAATAAGAAACCACTGAAAATCCAATTAAAACGAGCAATGAACCACAGGGAAAGGCCTTTACCCAAAATCTGAGAATCAGAGGCTCGGCAAGCAAAGCCTCGACTGTGACAAGGACTCGAGGCTGTGCAGCTAGGCGTTTACGCAAGAGCTATGGGTGTGTGCGACACGGTGTGGTAGCGAGGGTGTGCAAGACGACCGTGCAATTCAGCTGCACAAGGACAGGTGCTAATGGGCAAGCGACGTGGGCAAGCGGCACGGCTGGGCGAGGTGGATCGGTGCGTGAGACAGCGATGAGGCATGGCTACGCTGTGGATGGGTAGCGATGGCGAGGTGACACGGCACAACTGTGGCACGGTGCGGCTGGGGCTGCGATTGGTGAGGTGAGGCTGCATGTGAGCGTGGGCATACTGTAGCAAGCAGCAAGGCGAACATTGATGTAGCTGTGCGTGAGGTGATCGGCGAGGTGTGGGCTGCAATTAGGAGCTGCTACGGGCGTGGCTGCTTGGTGATGCTTTCGGAAGTGATGGAGAAGAGGGAAAAAGAAGGTGGACATGAAGAGACCCTACCTTTTGGATAGATCAAAACACAAAATTCTCTTTTGCCTTCTTTCTTTTCTTTTTCTTTCTTTAACCAAACCAAGCCGTTTTTTTCCTCAAAAAATGTAAAACTAACCTTTAAGCACCTGAAACCACAAAAATAACCTTGAACTCAGCAAAAATGCAAGAACGACCCTGACCTTAATAAATTAGCAAACTGACTCTAGGAGTAAAATTACCAAAATGCTTCTCAAGACCTAAAAAGTAATAATGGCCCAACAAAACAACCGAAACAGCTGAATAACATACCTGGAGAACCCGAACGAAAATCTGGGCCGTTACAATACTCCCTCCTTTTATGACTTTCGTCCTCGAAAGTCCCTAAGATTGAAACAACTCTGGGTAATGAGTCCTTATCTCATCCTCAAGCTCCCAAGTTGCTTTCTCAACTTTCTGGCACCTCCACTTAACTTTCACTAAGCTGATCTCTCGGTTACGTAAGATCTTGCTCTCTCGGGCTACAATCCGCACAGGCTTCTTCTCAAAGCTCAAGTCCTTGTTTAGCTGTAATGGCTTAAAGTCAACAATATGAGATGGGTCTGCCACATATTGGCACAACATCGACACATGAAAAATACTGTGCACTAACGACAAAGACAGAGGCAAGGCCAAATGGTAAGCAACTGAACCAACTTGCTCAAGAATCTCAAAGGGGCCTACAAACCTGGGAATCAACTTCCCACGCTTACCAAACCTCAGAACACCACGCATCGGTGTTACTTTCAGAAACACATGCTGGCCAACCTCGAACGCTAAGTCTCTACGCTCAACATCGGCATAAATTTTTTGTCTACTCTATGCTGTCAACATACGAAACCTGATCTTCTTAACTGCGTCATTAGTCGTCTATAACAATTCGGGACCCAAAACCTGTCTGTCACAACCATCTTCCCAAAACACTAGAGGCCTACAACGCTTGCCATACAAGGCCTTAAATGAAGCCATCTAAATAGTTGACTGGTAATTGTTATTGTAAGCAAACTCCATCAAATACAGGTCCTAATCCCAATTGCTCAGAAAATCCAACACACAGGCTCGCAGCATATCCTCCAAAATCTGGTTCACCCTCTTTGTCTGACCATCTGTCTGAGGATGAAATGCGGTATTGAAGCTGCACTTGGTGCCCAAACCTTTATGGAGTGTCCTCTAGAACTGAAAAATAAAGCATGAATCTCAATCGAACACAATCTTCGCTGACACCCCTTGGTACCGAACGATAAACTCCAAAAAATAACTGTGCCCACTACTCCACGGTATAGGTGATCCTATTGGGAATGAAGTGTGCACTCTTGGTCAAACGATCAATAATCACCTAGATTTGAGTAAACCCTCTTGGTGTCCTCAGCAACCTAGAAATGTAATCCATGGAGATCTCCTCCCACTCCCATTGAGGCAAAGTCAGTGGCTGCAACAAACCTGCTGGTTTCTATATGGAAGCCTTCACTTGTTGACAAGTGAGACACCTTGTAAGGACCCGACCCAAAAGTGGTCCTAAACGTGGTCCTTACTCAGCATGCATGCATAAAAGACAATTAAAAACAACATAACTAGAATTTGCATATTAAAAACATTCTTTGAAATCCCACAGAACCTGTTATAAACATGTAAAATATTCCCTGTTCAAAACATTTAAAAGCAACCCCGGGGTCTGGTACAAAATATCCAGAAAACCAAAACATTCAAATACATTTATCAGGTTCCCAATGCAATCCTACGGACTACGTGTCCGACTACATGCTGAATCAAATATTAACAAAATATAAATCAAGCAGAGTGCCGACGGCGCCCATGATCATACAGCTCCTCCTCTAGCCGTCTTGGTGCTGTCCCAAGCTACCTGGTGGAAAAACCACAGAAAATAAGGGTGAGTACAAAGGCATTCAGTAAGAATCCCCAACCAGGGTGCAGTACGAAATAAAACATCATCTAGCAAACTAGTATACAAGCAAACGGTTACCAGTAGAGAACCCTGGAACACAAAGTCCAACAATTCCTGGGTCTTCGGAAGTCTCTAACTTCCGGCCAAGCAGTCAGCTCAATAACTGACCCTGAAACAAACTCTCAAGGGTCTCTACCCTCGGCCTAAGGAACCGTTCACAAACAGTTGGTCTAACAGAAACTCTGGGATGAGTTGTCAACACAACTATTGAGTCAACGGAAGTCTCTTACTTCCGGCCTAATGATCAGCTCAAAAACTGATCCCAAAAGATATCCTCGAAGGTCTCTACCCTCGGCTAAATGATCAACTTAAAAGCTGATCCCAAATATATCCTCGAGGGTCTCTACCGTCGGCCAAGTGACCGCTCAACAGCAGGTCCTGACCAGCTCTCGAAACTGGTCCTGGGACAACCGGGTGAGTCCCTGGAGTCTGGCT
>JBBMKA010080293.1:0-14484 GCA_037833695.1 Sechiopsis laciniata | reverse complement strand
ACTCAACCATCACTTGTAGAGTTCGAAAATTTGCTAGCCAGTCAAGAAGCCATGGCTATGCAAATGAGAGGCATCACACTAAAGAGAGAAGAAGAAGCACTCTACACCAGTAAAAGCCGAAGAAAATTTAAGCAACCATCCAAGGGTGGAAATGCTGACAAAGGAAGAGGTCATCAAGGAACCGTACAACCTTGAAGAGCTCATAAGAACGAAAATAAGAGTTCTCAAGGAAAGAGGTTCGAAAGAAATTGCTACAATTGTGGCAAAAATGGCCACATGTCAAATGATTGTTGATAAAAGAAAATGTTCGTTGAAAGCAATGCAGCAACTTCCAAAAATGAGATGATAAGATGAATGGGATGCTGAAATACTACATGTCTTTGAAGAAGACGAACAAGCACTCATGGCAATGGTGGGAGAGCTTGTCGATTACGAGAATGATTGGATCATTGATTCGGGATGCTCAAACCACATGAACGACGATCGAAGGGAACTTCAGGACAAGAAAGAGTACAACGAGAGTCATGTAGTACGTACAACCAACAATACGATGATTGTGCCTGAAGATGTAAGGGTCTATGAAGACATTAAAATATTGGAAGATACAACAAGTGGATGCTGCTATACCTCGAGAGATGTAATGTTTGAAGAAGCATCTTTGTGGTGGTCCTCAGAGAAGAAAGTTTTACCAAACTCAAGCAACATTGAAGAAATTCTACAAGAGGAGACGAAAGAGCAAATTACACACATATGGTCAAGTGTGGATGAGTCTGAAGAACCAAATGACATTGATGCTAGAGAGTAAGAAGTAACTCAACCAAATAAAATCGGAGAAGAGGAAACACCACCTCCACAACTTAGACGGTTAGAAAGAATCCGAAGGCCAAATTCTAAATATGCCAATGCAGCTATTATAAAAGATGGTGTTAAAGAGCCGGAGACATATGAAAAAGCATAAGAAAACTTAGCTTGGCAAAAGGCAATGGAGGAAGAGATTACAGTTTTGGAACAAAATCAAACATGGGAGCTAGTGCCAAGACAAAGAGATGTCAAAACCCATTTCCTGCAAGTGGGTTTACAAAATAAAGCGACGTTGGGATGGATCAAACCAATCGAAGCCTCGCTTTGTAGCTCGAGGGTTCTTTCAACGTGGTACGACAAATGGGGGCTAGTGCTGAGGGAGAGTGTTAAAAGTTCATCACTAGCCAATGAAGTTTAGCCCAATAATTATGAGAGCCCAAAATATCAAGAATAATAATTAGCCAACTTAAGTATATTTCATTATTTAGAAGCTTCTTAGCAAATTGTAGAAGTGTTTAGAATATTAGATTTATGTGAACATGTAGATAATGTTCTAGAAAGTCGAAAATATCTAGATATTTTTAGGATTACTCTAGACAAATGTGTGGTCCACATTGCCTACTCCACACTATAAATACTTCTCCACCCCACCATATTTTGTATCCAAGAAAAAGTAAAAAAGTTGTAGTGTCCTACAAAGTGTCTTCAAAGAGTCCTAGAGTGATTTTGTAGTGTTAGTTCTAAACACGTGTCTTGTAATCTCTTTTAAGTGGTCTTAATAAAAGGTGTTGGTGTTTCCCACATAAGAGTTGTGTTCAATAGCAACAAGTCAATTGCCAAGATTAAACCAAACTAAAAAGAACCAAAAAAGCATCTAAAACATAAATAAATTCATATGAATGTTCAAGTAAACAAGTCTAAAGTTTCGATCGAATCTAGACCCTACAAATCAAGAAAAACATTTAGGAAAAACACAAATTAAAAACCCAAAAAGGAATCCAGTTACCAGTGAACAACACTCATTGAAGATAAAGAGTAACTCCAATTTGAATATAAAATTAAAACTCTCACCCAAGATAAAGAGCAACAAGCCTACAAAGAGTCATCAACGTCGTCGCTCAAATGTTTTGATGCATCGCGGCCCTTATCTAAAGTTATTGGAATGCCAAAATAAATAGTAGCTAGTAACTTCCGTTAGGGGCTCGGAGCTTCGAGAGTAATAGCTGAGCTAAACTCTAGCCATGTAATCTGTCCAGCGGTAAATTCTAGCGACGTTCATTTGAATTTAGTACTATTCTTATATTTTTTAGAATTAAAACCCTTATATTTTCAAGGAATGAAGAAAACAAATACTATTCTTCTAATTACTTTACAAAGCATAGAGACTTTAAGTATCAGTACATTTTCATAGAGAAATAAGCCTCTTATGTGTGAGTGTGAAGGATGTAAGCTTCTTATGATTCAAAAAAGGCATAAGTCTAAAAGTTAATAAAAAAGTTACAATAAACTTGTGGGTGAAAAATGTTTTCAGATATGTTTTTAAACATGATTATTAACAGTTCATTTTTCAATAGATTAGTTAATAACAAACCTAATGAAAGCAGATGAATACATATCTATATGGATAAATGTTTGAAGCTTCTTGGAGTAAGTGTTTGATTTCTAAATCAAGGAAGGCCTTGTTAAATGATTATAGAAAAGAGTAATGATAAAGACTTAAAATAGTTTGCAAATGAATAGTTTAAAGAGAAGCAAAATAGTAAGACCCGTTTGATAATCATTTGGTTTTTTATTTTTTAATTTTAAGCTTATTTTCACTTAAATTCTCCACAAAATTTTCATTTTCCCTTGAGAAAGTATGTCAATCATAATCAAAATTTAAAAACCAAAACAAGTTATTAGAAGTTACTTTTTTTCTTTTTTTTTTTTCCAAATTTTGGGTTTGGTTTTTTTAAAACAGGTAAACTATAAGAGCTAATTGTTGTTGTAGACTTAAATTTTAAAAACAAAAATTAAAAAATGATTATCGAACGGGGCCTAAAAAATTTGATGTACTAAATTTCAGTTCGTTTCATACATGGCTAGACCATAGCTGGATTAAATACTTGGTGAACAGACATGAAAGAGCTTCAACATCAATGCACGTGGAAGGTACAACATCTTGAAAAATATAATTTAGAGTGATAAATTTTTTCTCATGTCCAATGCAAAATGGCTAAATACTTGTAGATGATAAAAACACAACATCTCCCAATATAATCACAAATCTAAGTTCTCACAGTACAGATGATAAAGATAGAACAACCAAATTTGCAAGAATGATTATATAGGAAAAAAAAATGATAGAGGAAACTCACCCAATTGAAAGCCCTATGCTTTAGTGGAAACGGAGAAATCGCAAATGAGACCATAAGCACTAATGGAGATCGCATAATTTCTAGAAACACAAAAGGTTTGTTTTGAAGTATGTTGAAAGAGACAAAAGACTTAGTAAAAAAAATGAGAATGAAAATGAACTAATGAAATTAATTACAAAAAAATCATACCATGCTTGATCCTACTGTGGTGTAGAAAGTTCAATATGTAGCGCAACAATTCAATGATAACTTAGTGGCATTTCCCCCTAAACCTACATCCTTTTAAGCAAACATACCATGAGAAAGAAAACTTACACCTCCCTTTCTATCCATGCCTCATGCTTAACCCTAATCGCTAAACCTCCTCATTGCTATATTAGTGGAGATTCCATGACTTTCAATTCACTTCATCTCCTCTAAACCTCTATCATAAATTCATCTACAATTCTACCCATCTTAGTCTTTTGCAAGAATTAAATTGAAACAATAGCTCATCTCCTATCATATCCCAACTCTCTCTATCTATAGCACTATTGTCCCTTTAAACAAAATACAAACTTTACCTAAACATCATTAGCACCTCTGCAACCTATCTTAAATTGTACAAAAAAACTAGGTCTCAAATAACATAACAACTTCTACATTTCAACCACAACAAGAATCCCAGTTAGAACTCTCACTTTCTGATGTGATTAATCCTTGTGGTGTTGGCCGAATCCAAATCCCCAAGAGACCATCACACTTAAATTCACAAAAAATAAGACTTAATAAACACTCTATAAACTACAAATCAACAAGTAAAAGTAGCACGATCGGATTGATGGTCCACACGCTAACTCACCAACCCTTAAGGTTAGAAGAAATCATACCCACTCAACACCCATAACTTTTGAATCCCCTAAACTGAACAAATAATCCCCAATTAACTCACCTTCTTCCTCTAAGGCTTCTCACTTTGAGAACTTCTCCATCCTTGATAAAACACCAACACGAACACAAGAGCCTAGCCTCAACAATCTCTATAGAAATCAAACATATTTTGGCTCACCACCAGTTCGAAGTCAATAGATATCAACAACATTTACGGAAAAAATTCTAAGTCCCACCTCGGCTTGGTACTCCAACTTCTCACCAGGAGTCTCAACAGCTTCTTTTTCGGCTATGACCGCCTCGCACCTAACCACAATCTCATTACTCTTCTTCTCAGTCTTCAATCCACCACAAGAAAACGCGAATGTGATGAAGGGAATGGAAAAGTGTGTGGTAGACTTGATGACAGCGAAGGAGTCCTTGGAGAAATTGCGAATGTGTAGGTGCCTTAGTTGCTGGAATTCTTACTTTTTTTATTAGACATTTCTACCATTTTACCAATTTTAATTAATTTAATTATTTGACGTTGAATATGAGTCAACACATTATTTCTACAGTTGACACGCACACAACATCAACTAAAACCAAGTATAAAAAAATAAAGTTCACATCTGCGTGTTTTTAATTTAGTTGACGGTTTTTTCATGTAAGATACAGTTTAGTTGACACTTTATATTCAAAACGCCAACTTTTAAAAAAATTCAAGCATCAACTATATTGATTTTTGTAGTAGTGTAATCAACCACCTCGACATGTGATAACTCTCAATTAAAGAGTTATTTAGTCCTCTAGTTAGGATGTTTTAACGAAGAATCATGCATTATTATCTATTTTCAGTGCATAGAATCACTTTTGAATAGGGAATTAAGCTTAAATTGCATTGCATGTAGCAAAGGAGGCTAGGTTCAGAAATATTAAGAAAAAGAGAGTTTTAGTGACGAAATGTTAATGTTTGAAGCATTCGTGGCGCATTTCAAGACCTTTTTGTCTCATTAATTTGTTGCTATCATTTCAGAATTTTTGGAGTGCTGAGAATGCTGGGTCATGCCTGCATCAGAGGAGTTGAATTAAAGAAAAGAAAAGGTCATTTCAAGAAAGTGCCAATGTCTTCAGCATTCGCTCAAAGACATAACAATTTTCCTGCAAAAGCTGCGATCTTGAACAGTGTCAGAAAAGCTGACACGTGGTCCCTCTACTGTAGGTCAGATTTGGTCGACCCTGGATTGGAGAGCAAGACACCTTTTTTGCCATAGAATCTCAATCGTTGATCTAGTATGAAGTTTGAGAGTATATAAAGGAATTTTTTGGGATGAAGAAAGGGTTGCAACTCTTCTGGAAAATTTTGGAGTGATCAATTTGGGAGCTGTCAAGAATTATCAAGGCGTCATCAGTGTTTGCAACATTTATTTTCGCTCTTCTGCATTTCCTTTTTAGAACCTTTTTATTTTGCCTTCATTTGTAGTTTTCGTCGTTTACCTTCTAGATTATAGTTTGAGCTCGAATATTCTGTTGGATGCTTGATGTGTAGTTTTTTTGTATCACTTTAATCCATTTCGAAGTTTTCTTCATCTTCTTGTGGGTTGCTTTATGTTGTTTACTGTTTTTCGATTATATTTAAGCTGGTTGGTTACTGTTCCATTGTTGTTCTACCTTCATATGCTATTCTTAATATTACAAGTTTCTGTTGCATGATGCTTACAACATTCTCATCTTCTGTTCTTGTTCTTTTTAGCATAATCATGAGCTAAACTCATATAGGTGAGGGTTGAGGGATAAGTGTGTGAAGCATGTATCTTAGGTGAGTAGGGGGATATTGGACTAAGACATAACATGCGTTTTAACTAAAAGCATGTTTCGACTGATCTTCCATTCATGTTCGCTTTTCATTTCATCTCGAGAGAGAGAAGGATTAGAGATATACTATTCATGTCCATTAGTTTCATTGTTAGGAACTCCTACTTGTTAAAGAGCGAGGTTAGAAATAGTCACCTCGCTAGTGCACATTTCATTGTTCATAGCTTCGAGTTTAGACACGAAAGCTCAAACTCGAAGAGCATGAGTGCATCTCGAAAGAGAGCTTTAGATCACATGTTGTGCGGAGTCCACTTCTCACCATAATCTCACCTTGGATGCATGTTACTCACACTCAACATACCCTTAACCCGAACCTATCATCTCTTTGGAGTATTTTATACTGTTTCCAACATTCTTACTTTAATACTCTTGCATTGAACATTCGTTGCATTTTGTTAATTGTTGTCTATTTTCTGAAGTTAATAGCATTGCGCATGTTTTGGTTAATTTCATCAATGTCTTTAGCATTTCTGTCGCATTTGCATATTATTTAATTTTGTACTTAGTAAAAATAGTCTACCACCATCATTTCTTTTACCTTTTTGTACGTGATTTTTTTATCCACACTTATTTAGATAAGTCAGTCCCTGTGGAGAATGACTTGTAAAACTTATCACGTGATTGCAAACGAACGTTTATACTTGCGTGTTTATCTGTTGAATACTTGAAACATCATATGTTAAAGTGCATTATTCGAATAAATTTATATCTAATTATTCGAGCAGTCTTAACCGATCAAGTTTTTGGCGAGCGTCAACTATATTGATTTTTGTAGTAGTGTAGCCAACCACCTCGACATGCTCCAATACCTGAAAAAATGTTAAATAATAAAGTATGAGTATATCGAAATATACCCAGTAAGGAACCCCTCTAAAGGGTATTCACGACATCAGTCATACATAACTTGAAATATTTAAATAGAAGCATAGATAATACCGCTTAAATCCAAAGTAGACTCAATGACCTTAACCTTAACATCTCTAAAGTCCAAAAAAAAAAAACACTTTGACCTTAGCCTTATGCCACAACACTTACTTCACAAGTCATATCGAACAAAATTTTCAATATCACTTTGTTCCAAACAAACTTAGCAAAATCAACCTCAAATAACTGACAACCCCATCCACCACAACGCAAACTCATTCCGACTTATGCCATACTAATAATTAATCCAAACAAGACATTTAAGATAATAGCTATAGTTACCAAACATGACATACTCATACATGTCATAACTAAAATTACAGAACATAACACGTCATACATGTTATACAAACAAAATAAAGAGTGTTTATCCACCTTGGCAAAATAATGATATTTATCATTTATCGGGACCAACAAGTTCGCAAAAATAATAATATAAAAGCAGGGGATCAGCAAACCCACCAAAAATATTTACATGGATAAGCAAACCCAAGTAATCAATATCGCATGGACCAACATGTCCGTCATCATCTTTATTAGTTTTGCATGGATCAGCAAGTTCGTTAAATCAATAATAGGGGTATTTAACATCCCTCGAGTCTATCAAGACTACAAAAACAAGAATAGAGGTATTGATCATCTTTCGGAACCAGCAAGTCCGTAAAAACAAGAATAACAAAGTCATCATCACACATGTTGTGACTTTCCCTACTAGGTACTTAAACAAAGAAAAATGCAGGTCCAAGCCTGGACTACAACGAGTCCAACAACAACATAATAACTGTGCGTTTGTTCCAACAAGCACATCACATAGATTATCCAAGTCTAGTCCAATAAATCAAAATTAGCCAACAACTCTCTTTCAATCACAATCCATCCTATACATGCTTACCAACTATCAAATATACATCACAGTGGAGTCCCCACCAACCTACTACTTAATAACACAGTATTTACATCACCACCCATCCAATATCAATAAACACTTACAAAAGAATCCAAATAAATATAATAATCTCTTAACATCAAAATCTCATCCAATAACAACAAATCACTTAATAAATCATAATTCAGTCCAATATCAGCTATCCTTAATATCGATCTCTACATCTGACACAACCATCGCCAATTGTCCCATTCCAATCCAATCAATATCAAGAAAACATATAAAACTCTTGAAGCAACAAAGTCGAACAAATTCTATGCGTTGTACACTCATAATGGCTACAACAGTCTAACAACATAAAATAATGTCTCTAATCCAACTCGAGAACCAAAATCTCAACACAAGTCCAAAATAAGATATTAACAAGCAAGCATTTATATAAATCAAGTATGCAACTATTCTAGTCGCGTGTTGCCACAAACCACACTAAAAGTAGAACCCTTACCTCACCGATGACTCGATTGAACACCACTTCGAGTAACTTGATAGAGAACGATCAACCCCAATGACAATAACGATCTCGCACACAAAATGCAGTTCAACACAAAGTCAATATACATAATTGACTAAACAAAAATTGAAAGAGTGCCAATTTTACCCTTAGCACACAAAATGAGACCATGTGACACATGGTGAAAACAAGAACGAACGAGGCAACAATGTTGTTTCACAACTGGCCATGGGGTTTTAGGCGGGTTGCTTTTTGAACAAATGAGATGAAATGCATGCTAATCGATGGAGGTTTGTACGAAATTTTGTTGCCAATTTACAAGAGGGAGTAAAAAAGAAGCAATCCTGTTGTTTTGAAAAGCAAGAGTATATACTTTGTTTAATGATTAAAAATAAAGGAAAGTATATAAAATAAAGGTTTCTTTATTTTATTTGAATTAAACATTTCAATTGGAAAAATATTTATTGTGTCGTGATGTGTTTGGGTCAATATCAATATTGTATTAACACAAGAATGAAATTGCCTTATAAGATTACAAGTAGAAAAATGATTGGAATTGGGAAACTTTCTTTTAAAACGTAAAAAGAAGGAATAAGATTAATATTTTACAAACAAATCTTTTACCAAAAAGAAACATATCTATAGTTGTTATAAAAGGATAAAAATCAATCTAATCAAATTGAATTATAATAGACCAAATATTAAATTGGAAATTCAATTCATTTGCATTTCATTAACTAAGCCTATAAAAGGAAATTAATCATCTCATAATAAGTTCTAAAAATAAGGGACATTACAGTAATGTATGAGATACATATGACCAAGTAATATATAATACATTAATATTTAATATTTATGAGATAATTATTAATAAAGAGTTTAATTATTTAAATAGAGATTTTAATAAGAGTTATTTAAATATTTAATCAATGGAAAAATATTTAATTTATTTAAATAAATCAATTTCATAAAAGAGCTATAATAAATTATTTTGTTGGTCGTTAAGTAAGTTTACGACGCTTTAGGATTTGATGTTGTCCAACTTTTATGTTGAACGCCAATCTAAGAAAGTTAGAACCACAGTCAAAAGTATGCCTATTAATAAGCTACCCTAAGGAGACGAGATGATGGTACTTTTATAGTCTTGATGAGAATAAGGTATTTGTGTCGACAAATGTAACATTCTTAGAGAAAGATTGTGTGCGAGATCATAAACCTCACAGTTGAATAGTGTTGAGGGAGTTATCTTCTAAAAAAGTTACTAATACTGCAATAAAGGTTGTTGATGGTAGTGAAACAAGAGTTGTTAGTGGAGGACCAACAAAAATTGTTGATAGCTCAACAACAAGAGTTGTTGATAATTCATCAACAAAAGTTGAGAGGGTAAGATACATCCTAGTTATAAGACAGAAACACCTTGACGTAGTGAGAAAATTAAAAAATTATCTGAATACTACATAGGCTTAGTTGAAGCCCAAAATATCATTGTTGATGACATAGAAGATTCACTACCCTTTAAAATGGCAATGAAAAATGTTGCAAGGAAGATTGGATAAAAGTCATGAATCTTGAAATGAAGTTGATGTATACCAATTCAATAAGAAAACTTTTAGATCTTTTTTAAATGGGTCAAAGCTCATTGGATGCAAATGGATCTATAAGAATACTAAATACAATAAAGCCAGACTCTAATTTTTTATTATTAAAAAATAATAAATATTAAATCTTAAATCCTAAACACTAGACACTAAACTTTAATGAATTAAAAAAAAAAAAAAATCTAATGTATTTTGTAAAGTGATTAAATAGTCATGTTAGTTATATGTTAGTTATATGTGTATTTTACTTTTGAGAATATAGAAATATGATTACACAATTCTGAAAATGGCATCCAACATTAAACTTCTTTATGACTTGCCCTTTTTTTTTTTTCTTTTTTTAAATTTTATTTTATTATTATTTTTTTATTGTAGGTCCCTTTAAAAAATTCAAGGAATCTCTTTCTCTTTTTGTATCTCTATCTCATATTTAGTCCACTTGGGTGAACAATCTTTGACAATGTGTTAAGCACACTATATTTGATGATTTGTCTAAGTTAAAAGTGCCACATCCACGTGAAAGTTGGTGTTTCACACACTTTGTTGCACATTATCCACAATTTCTTTCGTGTTTTCTTTATGCCCAAAAGCCTACTATTTCATTTTTTTCTCTATTTAAACTCCTTCCTTCATTCTCTATCTTCATAACTCAATTCAATCCACACATTTCTCTCACAAAATTTAAAGATGGTTCCCATTTCTAAGCCCATTGCTTCAAGTTCACATGAAGATGTTAAACATAGATATTTTGTTCCTTCGGCATCCATCGTAGGACGAGAGGGAGATGACGACGATGATGCAGGTTACGACTATGCTCCAGCTGCATGAGCTATAACTATCAAGCTTAAGAATATTGATAACGTCTACGGCGATAAAAATTTACTTAGTTTCTTTATTTTTCGTTCATACGGAATATCTTAAGATAAAGAAATAGAGTTCATGCTAAAGTATTTAAATGGTGTATGTCCATATACGTGTGGTTTGTATACATACAATTAATAGGTAATTTTCCATTTCATGTTTTCAGGAGGATCAATTTTTATATAGAGATGAGTATATATGTGATCAAACAAAGAATATATCTCCTTTTTTTTCCTTTTTTTTTTTTCCCTCTTTCTAGCAATGTTTGAATATTCTTTCGTCATTTTGAGAAATTTTTATGGGCCTATCAAAAAAGTATTTAGTCTTAAAAATAAAATATAATTTTCTCATTTAATTTCGCGTTGAAAATATAAACTTTAGAAAGCTTAATTCATATATAATTTAAAAATATTACTTTAATATATATTGATGACCAATAAATCATGTGTTCAAATTCTAACTTATAAAATTGGTCGCTTTTTTTTTTTCAATTTAAAAGCCCTCACAAATTTTAGGATTATGTGCATGACTAATTACCATTAAATGTATACCCTTTTTAATATATATATAATGCATACCTTCTTTCGTAAGTTATTAAGTATTGATCTCATTAATGTGATGGACAATTTTTTTTTTTCAACTTTCTCTAGTCTACTTGCTAGGGTTTTGTGTGGGAGATAGAGGATAAGTTATATGATTTCAATTTTGTTGAGATGATTTGAATTCATAATTTTTTTATTCATAAACAACTAAGTTGTTACATCTTTAAAATTATCATAGAGTTTGTAGACTATCTTGGAAAATATTGGTAAATTAGTTCAAAATCATTTTTTTAATTATCAAAAAAATATCTAATAGTCATTAAAACTTTAATTTTGTGTCAATTTAATTCAAAAACTTAAATAGTGTTCTACAAATTAAATCCAATACTTACCTCTTATTCAAACGAAAAATTCTAGAAATTTTTTATGGGTTTTAAAGTTAAAAGATTTATTGGCACAAATTCAGGCATTAAAAAATTTGGGAGGACATTTTAGTAAAGTTTACAAACATTAGAGCGTGGACTATTTAAATGTTAAATTAACTTGAATTAGCTTAACCCCTTAATCCATGTTTGGTAGATATATTAAACTTAACCTTCACAAATCTAGATTTTTTTTAATTAATTCAAACCACTTCATTAAATAACAAAACCAAACTTACAACCTTTTGCCCCTAAAAAGAAATAAGACTCTAGAAATAACAACCTTCACAAATTTAGTTAATCCTTCATGAAATTCAATAATAGTTCTCATATGTTTTCTCTCTCTTTCTTTCATTTTTGAAATCATCTTTAATTAATTATATTTTTTAAATATTTTATTCAACTTCAAAACTTAAATGTACTTGGATTATTATTTGGGTTTTATACTCATTTAATATATATTAAATGGTATCTAAAATTAATGTTAAATATAATATAACTTTTCTAGTTTATACTAGTTAATTGAAGAAAAAAAAAAATTAATATCAGTATAATACACGGTTTTAAAATATTATTCCCCAAATTTGAATTTATTAAGTTTAAAAAATTACTATTATCATAATTACACATGATCTTAAAATAACATACTTGGGAGGTTATACAATTTTTTTAATGGAAAAAAGAAGATAATTAAGACCATAAAATATTATTGCACAAACTTTAATTTATATAATTTTTTTAAAATATTAAGCATTGTTTCTGAAATAATATATTCATAAATTTAAAAGTTATATCAACACGATAATTATCATAAAGTGATATAATAATCAAGAAGATCTTGAAAAATGAAAAAGTGATAGGTTCAATCTATTGTACTACCTATCTAAAATTTATTTCCTACGAACTCAGGTTTCATAAATCAACAGACCAAAACTGTTTAAGTTTTTATTTTTTTTATTTTTTTTAAATACAACACCGTTTAAGTTTTTTTTTTTTTTTTTTTTTTTAATACATATCAGAAGAGGGGGACAAATACCGATTCTCGAGATCGAATCTGTGCTGCTGATGTTGAACTGATTAACAACCAAACAATGAAACCATTGCACCACTGACCCATTTCATCAAAACCGTTTAAATTAACTCTTAGCTAACATTAAACAAATGGTCATAACTATAGAGGTTTTTAATTTAGGAGAGAAAGGTTAATTATGAAAGAGAAGGATTTGGAAGAGGAGTTGAGGAGAGAGAAAAATATCCTAAGCTTAACAGAAAAGTTAACATCATACTATCACTATGATCAATTTTGAACTTTAAAAGTTGAATGACTAAAATTTGACATTTGCAAGTCTAAAAATTAAAATGGAATAAATTTCAACTTTTAAACATTAAAATTAGAACATAAATTTCCAAGTCTAGAGACCAAAATATTATTATTTATACATTAAAAACTACCATTTATTGTTTGTGTTATATTTTTAGAACAAGCCAAGGATCTAAATAAAGATATATAGCACAATTTAGCCAAAAACATCCAACTATTTTCTTTTGATATCAATAAATATGCCCATTTTTTTGTAGGTCCCTTAATATGCTAGGAACCTAATTTGCTTTCTCTTTTTTAGCCCACTTGGTAAGCAAACGTTGGTATGTGTTAAGCTCAACATGTTGGATGACTTGTCTATGTGAGAAGGGTCACATCCACATGAGAGTTGGTGTTCAACACTTTTTGTTGCACATGATCCACAATCTTCCTTGTGTGCTTGAAAAGTATATCATTTCTCTTCTTTCTATTTAAACCTCTTCTATCAATCTACAAAACCTCAAACATTTCTATCTTCTCTCTTTATATCCTTCACACAAACAATGGTTTCCATTTCCAAGTTTATTTCTTCAACAATAAAAAATCATGGAGATGTCGAGTATAGACATTTTGGTGCTCTATCACCTGTCAAAGAACGAGAAGGAGATGACGACGATAATGATGGAGATTATGACTATGCTCCCGCTGCATGAGCTCTAGCTTTTGAGTTTATGAATATTGACACGGTCATCATGATAGACATATTATGACGAATTACCAATAGTCTTGATGTATTTTCTTTCCTTTAAGAATTATGAGATATTTAGATAAGTGCATTTTAATTTGTGTACACATAAGAACTCATGTATATGTGAAATGCTTTATGTGGTGAGAATTTTCAAAGATATTTAAAGGTAAGAAGTTTTAATTATTTAATGTGTGTTTTTGTTCCTATCAATACATGGACACTCTTTGATCTTTAATAAAATGTATGAAACTCTCGAAGAATTTTTATTAACTATTGATAAAAAACATGTACTCAATTCTAATTTAAACTAAAACATTAGCTCATTTTATCCTTGGGTAGATTTATAAGACACGCACAAATACATAAATAAATAAATATATATATTGAGGTTATAAATATATATTATCATATTATCATGTATATTTATTTATATATTTTGATTTCTTTTTCTCTTGAAAAGTTATCAACTTTCTATAAAAAAAATAAAAAATTCTAAAAATAATAATTGAGGTACTTGGTTTAATTGAAAAAAAAAAAGCTCAATATCTAGTACTAAGCTTTTTTTTTTCTTTTTTTTTTTTTGGAAATAAAATAATAGTACTAAGTTAATTTGAACTTTAAACACAGTAACTGAATACAAGACCTTTAACTTTTTTGTAAGTTCTGTTGAACACAACTCTTATGTGGGAAACACCAATACCTTTTATTAAGACTACAAAAGAAGAGATTTCAAGACAAGTGTTTAAAACTAACACTACAAAATCACTCTAGGACTCTTTTGAAGACACTTTAGAGGATACTACAACTTTT
>JBBMKA010080272.1:0-14492 GCA_037833695.1 Sechiopsis laciniata | reverse complement strand
CATGATTATCTTCACCAATATGATTTAGAATATTTTCTTCTACCCAAAGTCTAATCATGCCACATACTTTCTTATGATATATTTCCCATTCTAAATCAGTTTTATCATCCGGCTTTTCAAGTGAAAATACGGGAAGATATAAATCATTGACATATAAAATATCTTCCATTTTTCTTTTCTATGATTGATAATTTGATGCATTCAAAAGAACCATTCTACCACCATTATGACTCTTTTCCATATTTAACATAAGGTCTATAATCAAACTTAACCACTGAGCTCTTATACCAATTGTTAGGAATAAACATTATTCTAATAAGATCAATTATTCCCTCTCTTGTGTTTCTAATGAAAAATCATCAAGCATATATATTGTAGATAAACCAAGCACAGCATACAAGAATTTTAAAGTGGAAAAACCTCCTCAAGGCAAGGAGTAAAAAACCAAGGACCGAAGTCAAATCTCCACTATAATCGATAATGGGCAACAATAAGTGCTCCCTAGTTACAACTAGAGGTATACAACATATAACAACTCAAGATAAACAATCTTGGCAACAAACAACACTAAACCAAAGAGAAATAAATAGAAAAGTCTCACAAATTGTGAAACCAAATTTCCACTGGAATCTGGATGTAAAAGCCTCTAAAACTCGATCCCACCGTTCAGATTGAAGGTCCTCATGTTACGAACACGGTGTCCAAATTTCAACTCGATCCGATGGTGTATTGCTCGAAAATGCCAAAATACTGAAGCTGGCCAAAATCTCTTTTTCTCTCTATTTACTTTCTCTCTCTAGCTGCCGTTTCCCTCTCTGGTTGCTAATTTTCCAGGTTTTTTCTTTACCTCCAAAAGTGACAAAACTCACTTTAAAAATGACAAGCTCTAATGGACTTTTAGTTGGGCTTCACAATAAGTGAATATAACCCAATAGGGAGTCCTACAATTTACCTATGTGGCATTCATGTGCAAGGGTGTTTTTCTCTTATTAATAATAATAATAATAAATATATATGTAAAAGAAATGCGAGAGAAGAGGTTGGATGAAAAACACTATTAGAACCTATAAGTTTGCAAAACCATGAAATTGGAGGGGTTTAAAATTCTAATTCCAAACTCCCACAACAAAATAATAAATCAAACATTGATTTGGAATTGGGATTCCAAACCAATCTATTCCAACCAATGAACTTACCTCCTTAATTTTGTACTTACTAAATTCCTCCATTTTCAATTTTGTGTTAAAATTCACGGACTTACATACTCAAAATTGAAAATTTAAAAATGGGCTTTTTATTTTTTTGGTTGAAAACTTAGCCATTTAGTACTTCATTCTAAAAGCAGAGAGCAGGACAAATTAAAGCCCATTTTACATTCCATTTTGTACCGCTATGCATAACACATTAATTGAAGTGACTTTTCTGTAGAAGTCTGTGGAGCCCTTCCGTTTAATTTTATTCTTCTTCTTAGACTTCTCGTTTCCTTTATAATGGTGATTCTTCTTCTTTGCCCACGAATCAAAGATCCATTTTGCTTTCATACGTGTAGATGGCTACGAAGAACGTGTTGATTTCTTCCAATGGCGATGAAATCTCCAAGAATCTCGCTCTTCATCTTGCCAAAAGGGGTTGCAGGTTCACCTTCCAATTTCCAACTTTCTAGCTTTTTTTTTTTTTTTTTGGGTATTTTCTTATTGATGGAATTGAGAGATATGGAGGGCATAAGGAAATTTTTTCGATATTGGGTTATCAATTCTTTGTTTATTTGCCTCTGTAATGGGTTGTTTGTTGTTGATTCATGTTTTTCATGGCTTTGTTCAGACTGGTTTTGGTGGGAAATGAGTCTGTTCTTCAGAGTATGAGTAAGGTGATTGTGGAATCCTTAAAGGGTGTTTTGCCAATTGAGGTTGTTGGATTGGATATGGAAGAAGAGGGAGAAAAGGGTTTTGATGAGGCTGTGAACAGGGCTTGTACTATTTTGGGAACTTTGGATGCCTTTGTTCATGCTTATTCTTATGAAGGTACATCCCCATCTGTATAACATGACTCTGATTTGTTCACATACTAAGTAAGATACCGGGATGGTTTAATTGTTTTAGTTTTTTTTTTATTATTATTTTTTTATTTTTAATATTAATTAGTTGTTGATTCTTTTATGAATTGAGGTTTTAGGCTCTTGTTTAGGCATGATTTGATGTTGTGGTGAAGATTGAATAGAGATTTACTTTGTGAATGTTTTGAGAGAGGTTGAGCTATAACAATCCTGAATTTTTTGAATTATCTGCTCATAGTTATTGGCTTTCTTCAGTGAGCTTAGTATTGAAACTAGATGGGTTTTCAAATTAGAGTCGATGTTTATAAGGCTTCTGAGGCCTATGTTCTGAATTAAAACTCTGGTCGAACTTTTAGTTTTGAAGCTTACACTTTCCCTTGTGTTACAAGAGGCATATGTCTCTTGTTGCGCTTTTGAGAGAATGGACTAGAGCTTGAGGAATGGAATGCTTATGTCTCATGTAATAGTTAGAAAAATGGTCTTAACTTGTTTCTATTCTTCAAAAATGTTGATAATTGACATTTATCACTTTTTGAAATTTAAATTGAGGCTTATACCTCTTGTCTTGCCTCTTAAAGAAAACATTGCTTTTAGCCTTTTAAAGCAGTGGCAAGAATAAAATTGAGAAAGTTTCTGATTGATAGTTGACTTCACTTTGAAATGCCAAATATGGAAAAGATTCTTAATATGACAATCTGAACTGGAGTTGCTTTCTTAAGTCTTAATTACATGTATTTTGATATGTATAGGATTTCTTCTATTTTTCTAGTGGCATATTGATTTTTTATTGTTTACTATCATTGGTGGAAAAAGCGGACTACGTACCGATCCATTCGTGTGGCATTGATTTGTTTTACTTTTTACTCATGAAGAAAGATGTACTGTATAAGTAAATGATGAATCAAAAAGCATGTCGTGAAAGCTGTCTTTCTTGAGCAAAAGCTTTGCAAGTCCCTCTGCCACTCATAAGAACCACTGGACTGCTTACTGTTCTTTTAACTTCCATAGAGTTCTTCTCTATGTTTTTTGAGGCCATAACATGCAACAATGAAGAAGACTCCAAAATGTTATTATTGCTAGTTTGGTTTGCAATGAAATAGACGACATTACAAAACAATAGGATCAAATTAACATTTACCATCCTCTCTGTTGAGCCAGTTGAGACAACTCTTCTTATAGAACTGAACCAGAATAGAAGGAAAAATAGTTGGCTTGTTAGATTTAGTGTCATGTAAAATTGTTTATTTAATTGATCTTTGGCTTACATTTTCTTTAAGATATAAGACTCAGCTCTGCTATTGGATGATGATATTTAGGATGTACAACTTCTTTGAAAGCTATTCTGCTTCTTCTGTAAATTGTGTTAACTGCACTGCATTTGAAGCAGGTCCCATACAAGAGATTCTACAACTACCTGAAGAGGAATTTAGAAAGATTGTTAAGATAAATATGATGGCTTCTTGGTTTCTGATGAAGGCTGTTTGTCGAAGAATGCGGGACCAGAAATCAGGAGGTTCAATAGTTTTCTTATCCTCCTTAATTGGTGCTGAGAGGGGACTGTATCCAGGAGCAGCTGCATTTGGATCATGCTCAGCAGGATTGCAGCAGTTAGCTCGAGTAAGTATTTGTCATTGTTTACCGTCTTCACCAGCGGCTCTTTTTCTTCATTGTTTTCTTTGCAGCTTTAATTTTTGCTTCATAGGATACTTTTTATGTGTACTTCTGCATCGTTATTTGTTAAGAAGAATTGTCTTTCCAATTTGACACTTTTGTTTCTTTATAAACCTTTATGTAGTTATTAGTGGTGATATCTGTGAAAGTGTTTTCCTTTTCATGGTGCTAGAACAATCCAGCTGATATTCTCTCGGGTTTTCTGATTTTATTATTATAGATGCTTTATATCATGAAGGTCCAAGATAAACTTTCTGTTTACTATCACCTCACATGAAAACCATAGATGAGATGATGTTTAAAGAATTAGTCGAGTTATAAGAGGGGATTGCAAAAAAGATTTTCAAAAAGGAAATGTAAGATAGATTTGAATCAAGAGCCTAAAGATAAAATTTAAAAATGTCCCAAAACTTGAATATTTTCCATGAACTATCTACTTCTACATATGTTCTCCTATTTCTTTCAACCAAATAAATCACAGTGGGGAAAAAACCAGCCTTGCCAGAGAAAGAAGATCCTAAACAACTTTGTCCATATCTCATGTCAAAACTTTGCTACATACATTGTATAGCATAATCTGAGATTTTTTTTTTTTGAAAATCTAAGAACAGAAGATGTTAATCAAGTGTACCTTGAATTGAAACTTTCTAGTCACAGTTGAAGTTACAATCCTTGGCAACTTTGAAATCTGCATCTTATGATCTTTTTTTTACTCTCTAAACCCCTTGATATTGTACATTTCACCCAAGTCCCAAAATTTTTATGGTCAGGGTTGCTAGAATTGACACTTCTCTTAAGTGCTAAAATCTGATCTTTATTGGTGTAGTGTACCTCATAACATGATCTTTCCTTAAAAGTTCCCTATTATGACATGTATGATCCATTTTTCTAGACTGCAGCTATGGACGTTGGAAAGTATAAGATCAGAGTCAACGCAATCGCTCGTGGATTGCACCTAGATGATGGATACCCCGTATCAGTGGGGAAGGAGCACTCGAAAAAGATGGTCAAGGATGCAGCCCCGCTGGAAAGATGGCTCAATGTTAAAGAAGATTTAGCTTCAACCGTTATCTATCTAATCAGTGATGGGTCACGGTACATGACCGGAACAACCATATTTGTTGATGGGGCACAGTCTATAGTGAGGCCGCGCATGCGCTCATATATGTAGTTCTTAGTCTACATGGTGCTTGGACAACTTTTGGTAAGGACAACACCCATTTGTTTTATTTATGACGAAAAGCAATACTAAAAATACATACTGACATGCTTGCAATGATCTTTAAATAATGATAGATACAGTTGCATTATTGATTGCAAAAACATGATTCCTTGGATGAATTTCTTACTAGTTTTTTGCATGAGATTTAGTTTTGGTTGCATTGCTACAAGCTCTGAATCTGTTGTTTCTATGCAGGGTGGATGCAGGGGATTGTTGATTCACTAGACCACTATAACTGTTTTCTATAGATACTCGTGAATAAATCGCAACGGTTATCGATTCGCTCAACCAACCAAGAGCATCGTTATCCATTGCACTGTTGTCTACTTACGCGTTTTTATAAATCAGAAGTTGAAATAAAAGCATATTTGGTTAACTGTTTTTGTAATAGGCTACGGATTGGAGGTATTTTGTATAAAGATGTTATACATTTGAATGGAAATTCAATAAATGGAACCTGTTTTTACCAATAGCTCGTGAAGAGAAAAAGTGCAATTATTCTATTTTCTAATCTCAGGCACTTTAACTAATCTCACGTGACAACGACCTAATCGACTATATTTAGCAGAACATCGACTCAATCTTACTATATTTAGCAGAACATCGACCTAACCGTACTAAACTATATTTAGCAAGACAGCGACCTAACCGTACTATATTTAGTTATAAGCATTGAAATTATTGTGTGCTTTTGTTGTCTTTTCCAGTATTGCATTTTAGTGATTGCTTGATGATTCTCTGAGATTGACTGAGGTTTATGAGCCACCAGATGGGAGTTGCAAACTATTTTATAAAACAATGTGTGAAACAACATCTTGAATTTGAGTTATGTTCTTTGAAAGGAATTGGTCCAACCAAAGCTAAAAGTATTATTTTCCTATCAATTTTATGTACCATCATTTTGAGCATGGATCAATGTATTATTTACCATTTAACACCTTTTTACACACAAGCCACATGATCTGTAGGTAATATATTATCATGCCATATTGTCACCTTAAATTAATTAGACACAATTTTGTAAATTCAAATAGGTAATTTTAAAAATTGAAAAATTATTAAATGAACACCATTATAAAAATTTCTAATCTTACTCGAGAAACATATGACATTTGTTGGGATTTGGAAAAATATTAGAAGTGAATTTGTCCCATATCGGAAAGATGCAAAGTAGTGGTGTATAAAAGGAGCAGGCTTTGGTTTCAAAGCATTCCAGTCAGAAGCACTTAAAGCTTGGTGTACTGACTCTAGTTAAATTTCTTTTGTATTCTCTTATAGAGAGTGGGGCAAAGGGTGTGAGTAGTATAAGTTTTGAAAAGAGTGTTTTGTAATTGGGGTCGGGGAGAGAATTTTGCGTGATTGTAGCAATTTTTCACATTTTTTCCGTCCATGGTTTTTTTTCTCCGGTTTGAAGTTTTTCCACTTAAATTTTTGTATTCTTTATTTTGTTATTTCCTTTTAATTTCGCAGTATTTTTCTGCTTATTCCTGCGGTAATTAGGGAAGGTTTTTCCCAACAACATTGCCTCTATTGAGGATCTTATATTGGAAAGGTGGAGATACATCATGATATTTATTCGATATATTGACTATTCAACTCATTATTAATTAATTTTGAGATATAATTTTATGTTGTCTAATATGGTATCAAAATCCATTAAATTTATACAGATACTTGGTTAAAAAAAAAAAAAAAACATTGAAATCCAATCTAATAATGATGGGCTCATGGATGGACTACTTTACTTATTGCTAATTAATTGTGAGATAGAACACATATTACTCAATCTCATATTCAAGCTACGTTTGACTAACTATTCATTTAAATCTTAATTTATTAGCACATTCGGTTGAAAGATGAATAAAAAGTTATAATAGATAAGCTCTTCTCACAAAATAATAACAAATGTAGGTAAATTCTAAAATATTTATATTCATAATTATTAATACATTTTAATACTATATAAATACTCAATAATACCAATATTATAAGAAACTATGTGACAATACTCATTAGTACCAATGATAATATTTACTAAATTTTTTTTAAAGTGTTTGTATTTATAATTGTTTTTTATATTTGACTGATTTCTTTAAGTTTCTCAAAAATTAATTTCTGACCCTTGATTGGTAGAGTAATTTTTATTTAAAAAAATGAGACAAAGTCAGAATTATTTAATTATTCAACTACCCAAGGACATTGGGTTTAAGCTAATAAAACAGAACAAACAATGGTGTTGAGTGATGAAATGGTTTTGATACCTATTGGTCTCTCTAGAAATGATTGAAAATTTTAACTTTATGGAAACTCTCATTTCCATTTGGTATCTTTACTTATAGTTTCTTGAAACTTTTTTTTGGTCATTCCTTGCTTGATTCTAATCTATTCTATGTTTCTTATACACAAAACTTTATATCCATTAAGATATCGAAGCTTAAAGGATCAATATACGTATAGATCTCATTCGAAGCTTAAACTTAAGTTTGGATCAATTTCTTTGGATGGAGAATTGAATGTTTGAAAATTTAGATGGTCCTTTTATTCATATCAAAGAGTTGTTCTTTTCTTGAAAATTATGAATTTGTGAAAGGTTTTATTTTAGGTGTCAAATCACACGTGAGAATAGAATCTAGATGAGGTCATATACATCAACCATATAATTGTCTAATCAAGTATATATATAATACAAGTTTTTCGTTTCATACAATTATACATAAAGATTTTTTCTTAAAGTATTTTTGGATGTCAAAATGAGTAGTATTCCAATAATATCATCATGTATCAAATAGTAATGGATTTGTTGTTGGAATCATAAATATTGTTAAATTCAAAAAAAAAAAAGAAAAAAAACCATGTGGATTGGTTGAACATTTCTAATCCTTTAGGTTAAGTTTATGAATGCGACTGTATATTTCTTATATATGTCAAAAATCAAGACCAATTCAAATTCAATAATTTCATAAATTTCTTATAAATAAAAGGAAAAAAATGGAAATTATATTGTGTTCTTCTCATAAAATAATTATAAATATATACAAATTTTAAAATATTTACATTCATGGTCATTAATACATTTTAATATTGTATTGTTAATGAGTTAATATAATATTATCATTAACACCAATAATTATGGTTGTTAAATCTTTTTAAAAGTTACCATATTTATAATTGTTTTTTAAATTTGATTTAAAAAAAAAAGTCATGAACTTACATCAAATCTTTAGAAAATATTTGAGGTAGCTGGTGTGGCTTTCTATTCAATAAAAGGCAACAGAACTTTGAATTTGTTATAAAAAAATAATTTTTAGAAGGGAAATTGTAATGTATAATCTATTCTAATAAATAATTATAAATTTAGTCAAATTTAAAAATATTTGCATTTATAATCATAAATACGATATTATTAATACTTATAATACAGTATTATTTTATTATTAATACAATATTATATGTTATTAATACAGAATTGTGTATTAATATAGTATTATATATTAATAATAACATATAATTATTAATACTTATGATTATAATTGTTAATTTTTTTTTTAAAATAATCATATTTGTAATTATTTTCTAAATTTAGCTTATTCATGAATGGCTATTCAAATAATTTGAAACCAAACAATTTCTCTCATCTTCCATTTTTGGACAGCTTTTTAAGTGAAGGAAAATAAATAAACTATATGGTCAGACAGACCCATATATATGTACTTGAAAATGAGGCATTGGTTTGTTAAAAGGAACAAATATAGAAGTGGAAATAATAACAATAACTTTAAAAAAAAAAAAAAGTCTCTATATTTTCACGTAAGTATTAATTTAGTTATTGAACTTAGTTTATAATTATTTGGTTAAAAGACTGAAGTGTTTCTGGAACCTTGAAGAATATTGAAAATTCTTTAAATAAGTTCCAAACAAACAAGTTAATTGTTTGTTAATGGGCGCTTGGATTAATCTTACATAACAATTGGCCAATTTATAACTTTTTTAATAGTTGAGGAGAAACTTGTACAAGTTTAATATTTTAATTGAGTAACTATTTTAAAGTTTATACTCAAAACATAAATTGAATGCATTATTAAAACTTTTTTTTTTCAACAAATATATTATGAGTTGTGAGAGATCAAAATGTTTTTTTTTTTTTTTTTTTTTTTTTTTTTTTTTTTTTTTTTCATATAATACATATACACAACTCAACTATCTGAATTATTTGAATTTTCAATATGAACAAAAGTGTGGACTATAGGTATTACTGCTTTCAAAATTTGAGAACCAAGTAACAATTTTCATGATCAAATTCATGACTGTGATATTGAACTCGAATATACCAAACAATAAAACTAACATATCACCAACATTTTCGATATTTTACTTTTTAGATTTAAACTAAAACAGTAATAATTTGATTTTAATTTGAATCGACTAAAGCCATTTCGAATGGAATAAAAATCAGAAGAAAATATCTTCATAAAACTATTTCGCATTTTCCTTAATGATTGCATTTTAATGAACATTGACATTGTTTTTCAATCTTTGAGATTTCATTTTCTTAAATTTCTTTATTAATGACTTATCAACTCTGACATTATACATCAATCTTATTAATTTCAAAGTATTTGGTTGACATTGATAATGTCATTTTCAAATTTTATTTTACTTTTATTATTTTTCTAAGGTTTACCCTTCACACACCATGAAAACTTTACAACTTCACCAATTCTTTTATATAATAAATAAATAAATATAAAACCCACCAATTCTTTGCAAAAAAAAAAAAAAAAAAAAAAAGCATGGGAGTGAGAAAACACATCCACCATTTCATATCCCAACTTTTAATATTTCTTCTCTCCACACCCACCAAACCATTTCTCTCTCTTGAACCATGATAGCCAAAGTTTGTGAAACCTCATAAATGAAGAAAGAGAGAGAGAGGATGCACTAAGGAGACAAAGGAGAGGCCACCACCATGGCAGACAACTTTCAAGTTGTCTTCTTTATATTGTGAAATAAAAAAAAAAATTAATAATAAACAAATAAATAAAAAAAAAAAAAATTGTGGTGGCCCATGATATCTGTGATAGTTTAGTCATGGTTGAATGGAAGAAAAAAAATAAAAAATAAAAAATAAAGATGGGTTATTTTGTCTTCTTGGAGTTGCCAATGGTTTGTTTTCTTCTATTTATGGGGAGGCAAAAATGTAGGAATGACAAATTCAAAGTAGGTGGTGTGGTGGGTCACCAAGAATAAGAGAGAGAATGAAAATGAGGATGATTTTTTGTGTTTGGGCCACCGATAATCATTCTTCCATAACACATTTTCTTAAAATTATTTTTTTCCATTCTCTCCTAACTACTTTTTATTCTCCCTCTAACAACTTTTCATACATCAAATCACTATTTTTCACTCACATCATATTCATTATTTTATTTTTTTCATAATCATTACATTTATCTTAAACACAAATAATCATTCTACCCATAATCATTATTTTCATTCCAAACACAAATAATCATTACCCTATAATCATTTTCCTCCATGTTCTCCTCCTCATTACCATTCCCCCATTAATTATTACCATTTCCCCTACTCCAAACACACCCTTAGAACATTCGAATTTTAAAATTGCCAATGATATATGAATATTCGAATTATTTTACGATTATATGAATTGAAATTACTTTATATGCATTTAAACTATTTTTATGTACGAGAATGAGAATGCCTGATCTTAAACTATTATTAGAGTACCCTTTTAGTATTGTTCCTATTTCTATGTATCCCCTCATGTGTTTAACCCAATATTGTTTCACTTTTCTTATTGTTGAATCACGTGCAAGTCACGAGGAGATGGTTTATTTATGGGGATTTTATATCTAGCAAAAAAAAAAAAAACATTAATAATACTTCTTTTGAAAATATTTTTTATATAGCCAAAAAATGGGACGGTCTTTGTGATAGGATCAAAATGCACACATTTCAATCAATTTTACGTTGATAATCTTCAATAAATTCTTAACTGATGGTCTTCAATCTATCTTTAGTTGATAGTCTTAAATTAATTTTTAATTAATAGTTTTTAATCAGTTCGTTGATAGATTTTAATCAATTCACTGATAGCCTGATGAGTTGATGATAGATTCAACTAATTCGTGTTATAATTATAATATATGGCCCAAAATTTACTAGCCATAGCAAGTTTCCTTTATTTAAACCACTATATATATATATATATATATTTTATTGAATTAAATATAGTTTTCATTTTTTTTTCTCAAGTCTCCCTCTCTTCCTTTTACCTTGTGTGTTGAAAGTTACTGTCGACATCTTCAATTCATCCACTATGGTATCAGAGCTCCTGTCGAAAACCCAAAAAATATATAAAGCTTAACTTTCATGGCATTACTTAAAATAGCAGAAGATTCATCTTATAGTGAAATCAAAAGTGTAGTCATGTTCAATCCAGATGGGCACATCTCAATAATCAAACTAACAGATGATAGTTACTTGGCGTTGAAAACCCAAGTCCTGATCTATTAAATTATTAGTTTGAACTATTCAAATTAAACTTTTGATATTAGTTACCTACATTTCTTATGAGTTAGCTTGGAGAGCTTATGAACCTGCAAATTGTAACTTCAACGGTACTATATTAATTTAATTAAACTTTTAATTAATTAATCTGATTTCAATCTTCATTTGTTAATTACAGACTTATTCTACTAACAGTTTGAGTTGCAATCTCGCGCACTGCATGACGAATTATGTTCATGAATATTATGAGTCTTATGCAAATTGATTCTTCACGAGTTGTTCATATAGTTTGATTAAAGTTTGTTTTACCCATGTAATTACATTTTTTTTAACTGCCACTAATTTCTCTAATGAACAAGTTGTTTATAGTCCAACCATAAATGAGTACTCTCTTGGGCTAACGAGAGACTAGTGCCCATTGTTCAAGCCCTAAAATAAGTCTTTAAGGGAACTATTCATCTACTTCCATACAACTAGTAAACGAGTAAATTTCTTTCTGTGACATTATGTTCACCGCTATTCACTATGACAATCTCTAATTTGTGAGACATATTGAATCAACGTTATTAGTTATTCTAACTCATGCATATCAAATGATGCTTTCACAAGTTCGCAACTCACTTTAGATTCAGATAAGTTCTAAAATATAATCATCTAAGTCAAATATTGATCTCAGTCTATAACGAAATTACTTAAATAGATCAAGTATTTCTAATGGTCTTATGCAAACTCTTTGCATGTCTCTAATGCTATTGACTTGAATGTTTTTAATTACAAACTACTTCGTATTTAGGGAACAAATCTTTATACTAATTCTTCAAAATACTGTTGATTACTAAATTAACACATGATATACAATAAATTAAATTCTTAACTAAATTATTAAAAAAAAAAAAAACAAAGTAGTAGACTTAACTTATTCTAAATATATATAGACTAAACTTTTAAAAATTATCGAAATGTTTTAATATTTAATGTTAACCATACAAGTGGAGAGACCAAGTTAAAATTGGCCAAGTGATTATTGGAAATAGTGTCTGGAAATAAATTGATTTTTTCCAAAGGGGGTTTGAATTTGAATTTGGACAACAAATATAATTTGAGGGAGGGGCTGCGCCGACCTAATTAAATAAATTAAATGATCTTTTCACTCTGTTTTATTATTATTTTCAATCTGATACAAATGCATGGCTTTCTCCAACTCTAAAAAGTATTTTCCATCTTCAAAATCCACATATTTCAGAGGTGGTGAAATAACTCATAGCGAAAGGTTCAAGTCATTAATAGTTATTGTGGACTAAAATAATTTAGTATGTTTAGCTCGAAAACTAAGAATTAATTATGTGCAACAAAATTGCTTCTCAAAAAAAAAAAAAAAATTTATATATATATATATATAAAAAAAAAAGTAGATAAAACATTAATTATTATTCTTAAGGTCGTTTGGTTTGATATTCCACTGGCTTGACTTCTTTTTTCATAAATACTTCATTGAACATATATGAGTATGAACACATATATAAATGGTTAAAAAAAAAATTTGTTGTGGTTAACGAATTTTAGTATCTCTATTTTAATTTTAATATATTTTTTTAAAAAAATATTTCAACTTCCATTATCTTCGATCAATTTAGTTTGAAAGTTTTCAATCGATTTAATTAGCTTCAATCAATTTTAATCGGTTGTTTGAAAATTTTTTACTTAATTGTTTTCAATCAATTTAAGTTTATTAAAAAAATCATCAACTTCACTTGATTGAAATCATTCATTCTAGGTAGGAATATCAAAGTAAGTGGAATATCTATTCTTAAACTTTTCTATATTAAACCTCTTTTTTTTTTTTTTTTTTTTTTTTTTTTTTTTTTTTAATTTTGATAATCATTGAATTAATTTCTTTCCTTTTTATTATATAAGAAAAATCCTCTTACAAAAGATTCTCTCCAAATTTAAAATTATAGAGGCAATATTATAGTCTTTAAAGAATTTTAGATTTATACCCTAAGAAGCAGCTAAGATGAAGATATTTTCCCAAAGATGAATAAATAATTGAAAATTACTATTTTGATGTGTCCAACAAATACTCTATATACTTTTAGAATTTAGAAAAAGTAACTAGCTCACATAAAAGTCACAAACTCTTTGCGTAATTCAACTGAACAATAACCTTTCTTTTTCACCCAGTAAAGAACTTCTAGTATTTATTTATTTGGGACTAATCAAATATACGAATTTAAACACATTGAAAAATTATTATTATTATTATAAGGTCAATGGGTAGGTAATTAATTCTTCAAAAAAAAAAAAGGGTAACCAACTGGTTTTTATGAATCTATGTACTTTATCCGCATATTTGAAACATCGTTGTATTTGTGTAAATATGGGTTTAAAATAACACTTGATTCTTAATTTTTTTAATATAAATTGGAGGAGGGACCACAAAACTTATCTAAATTGTACTACTGTTAATATTATGATCGAACTCGTGACCGTAGTATTGAATTATATTACCATCCAACTATAAAACTAAGGGGATTTTGCATGAATAACAAAAAAAATCAAAAAAATACCATCCATAGCACTATTTTGAAAATATTTCATATATAGCAGAAAAATGGGACGTCCTTTGTAAAATGACCAAAAAGCCCTTCTATCAGTTTTCAGTTGATAGCCTTCTATCAGTTTCAAGCGATAGACTTCTATTAGTTTTAGGCGAAAGCCTTCTATCAGTTTTAGACAATAACCTTTTATCAATTTCAAGCGATAGTCTTCTATCAGTTTCAGCTGATAGCATTCTATCAATTTTCATGTATAGCACAAATTTGAAAGAAATTAATATATGGCAAACACAAGGATACCGGCCTGCTGAAATGACTAAAAAAACCCATACATGACTATTATCCTTGTTTTGCAGCCACTAACTAACTTCTATCACTTACAAAAATGATTGACTTCTATCACTAAAAAAACTTGACTTCTATCACTAAAAAAAATGATTGACTTTTATCACTTCAAAAA